>JAUZNC010049890.1:0-15519 GCA_034780395.1 Vannuccia rotundouncinata | reverse complement strand
GCCGATTTTAGTATATATATATATTTATAACGTTATTTTATACAATAAAATTCAAAATCGGCAGAAAAGGTTTAATATGTGTACAGTGTAAGAAATGTTTCACTGGGTAGTCTGTATATAGAAAAAAATATTTATTGTATTATCTTTGCTCTATTTTTATAAGCACATTGTTTTGTTTAAAATAAATTTTTTAATTGAACAAGGTTCCACTATTGATTGAGTTTTGACTTTTGTTAAATTTCTTTAAATTTGTAATCTCCAATATTATCAGTTTGATGGCCCAGAGCAATATGGAACATTTTAATTTTTTTAAATTTTATATTTTCATTATTTTTATTCCATATTTCAGTAACTTGACCATAAACATAAAACATAAACAATTTTTTACATCACATTTCATTTTCATTGTAGGTTTACATGTTCTTATGGCTTTAGTATAGTAATTAAATATACTACCAAAATCATAACATACTCATGTTTTTTTACCTAGAACAGTGCCTTTAAACAGTCTTTGAATTGATTTTAAATTACTGTACAAACCCTGGTTCTTTTAATTTAATAAATTATTTATGATTAACATATAACTGTTAAATGGTATAATTTCTATACAATTTTTTTTTTATATATGGTGATATATCAAGGTTTGTATAGGTCTTAAAATTACAAAGAAAATGATTGTAAAATAAGGTAAAGTCTAAGAATTTCTGAAAATTAATCAAAAAATCTTAGAATATGCAGTGTTGCCAGTGCTGCGATTTTAAATTGCAGTGCAATGTTTTGCTTTTGCCTATAATTTTGCGATTTTTTTTCACTCTGCTGTGATTTTTCTGACATGGGAAGTTTTTAAATTTTTTGTTGTGCTTTTTGTCCTGTCCTGGGTATGACATTAAACTGCAAACTATGTAAATAAATTTTTTAAAACACTCTAACTCTTTTCTCTAAGCATCAAACCATTATTCGTCTTTATGTTTGACAAGTTTTAAATAGTATTTACATTATTATTATTATTTCACTGTTTTCCTAATTTGAAACCTGCCAACCATGTGGAGTGGTGGATGTTGATTATTAACACTTTCACACACATATTTTAGTCCATTAATGTCATTATCAAAAAAAAAAACAACTATATATTCAAGCCTGAATGGTGTATTTTACTGAATGCCAAAAAGTGGCTTCTTCCAGGTTCAACCCCAGAAACTGCAAAGCAATAGCAATTTGAGTGTAGCAAAAGGAGGTGTTCAAGTTGTAAAAGACCACATGAAGACATCAAAGCTTTAGGTAATTATTACTGTTATTTGAGTCTATAGAATTACTTTTAATCAAGAGGGAATGTTGATGCATATATCAACCATGTTTTACAACCATTTCTTGTTCTTATATTCTAGAAAGCTATTCAATCTTCTTCAAACTGTAGTATTGCAACATTTATTACAAGTTCAAAAAATTCTCAGGACACCAACAAAACTTTGAAAACTTCAACATGTGGAAGTGCAGTGGGTAGTGGACATGGCACTTAATTCCAAAGACTTCCATACTGATGACCACATGTCAGAACTCTTTAAAGTTATGTTCTCTGACTCGGCGATAGCTCAAAGATTGATGTGTGGCAGAACCAAATCAACTTACCTCTTAAACTATGCCATTATTCCCTATATCAAAGACTCAATTAAAGCCGATCTTAAAGATCAATAATATTCGATTTCATTTGACAAAAGTGATGGTTGTATGATTCATCACAAGCAGTCCAGGCTCTGAGGTCAAACAAGGCTTCCTTGGAAACCAAGAAAAGAAATCTCCATCAAAATGTCAATGGAGCATACAATCAAGCATGCTGCTGAAAAAACTGTGACTATGAAAGTGCAATGTGATGCTGCAAGCATGGCTAAACTACCCAAAATTCGAAATAAATGTGTGAACATGTTACTGTATATAGGAATACATACAACAAAAGAATATAAAATATATTCTTTGCATACAAGACTCAATTTAATTATCTTGATTTTTGTGGAATAGTTTGTGTGTTGTGAATTTGTTACCTGCTGTAAATAGGAAAACACATATTTATTACTTTGTTTCATTGTTTGTTGATTATTTTTCCAACACTGTATAATATATATTGTCATTAGTTTTTGTAATCAAGTTTTAGCTAATTTTATATATATATATATACAGTGTATATGTATGTACGATTTTCTTGAGTGGCTGCGATTTTTTTCTTGATATTATTGCTGGCAACACTGAATATGTTATGTCTATTATTATCAACTAATGGTCCAAAATTATATGGAACAATTTTATTTTTGAGATTTCCTATTTGTATTCCTTATTTCAGTAAATTAACCATACACATTGAGAAATTTTTACATCACTTTGATTATTTAGTGTACCAGGGAATTTTGACCTGTAGGTTTATATTTTGTGCTTTAGTCAGAGATCATATGGTCCTGGATTGTCCTTGAATGTCATGAATAATGATATTGTCCTGGAAATGTCCTGACATTTTGAAAAAAAATAATTGTATCACAATTTTTACGATTCTCTTTTGATTCTCATTGTTCCCATCAATACATTCTTATAAATTCTCTGGTATTGCAATTTCTAATGTTGAAAAAGAATTAACATTGTGGTAAGACTATTCTTTGTAAATTAAGAAACATGTAAGTTGGAGAATTTTATTTTTAACTCACTGAAAATTCCACCCAAACTTTCTTATAAACCTGTAGTTGTCCTAGATATTTGCTGTAATTGTCCTGTCCTGGAATTTTATTTTTCAAAAGTGTGTGAACTTTGTTTAGTGTAGTAGGTATTTAAATATTTCAACTAAATAGTAACATACTCATAAATTTACTAAATACAAAAGTGAAGAATTTCTCATTGTGTCTTGTAAAAGTATTGGGATAGTCTTTAAATTGCTTTTAAAAATGTTATATTAACCCTGATATGTATTTTTGACTTTTTGGTTCTTCAGTCAAATTTTTTTTAAAAGTATCTTTTCAATGTTTAAAATTTCATGTTGCAATATCAATTACATACAGAGTAGGTATAACCTAGAATATTGTAATATTTGTAAGTTATAAAATATTAACTATTACAAATTATTTGTATCATTGTGGAAACTTGTACTTTATTAATCAAATCAAGATATTAATATTTTTATTATACTAAATTTATTAAATAAATTACATATATTTTAGGATATGAGAAGTAATCTTTTTAGTTTGTGTTTATTTTTTCTTTAAATTAACAAAATATTTGCTTCACAATCTTGATATAGCACCAAATTTAATTGATCCTAAAACAAATCCTCTTAAAATATATGTAGGGTTTGTACAAGTCATGTAATTGCAAAAATCCATTACAGTATATGGAAATGTCTTGTAATTTATAAAGTCTTAGTAAGTCATTAAAATGCTTTTAAAAATTTTATATGAACCTAAATATAGCAGATCAATTAAGCTTTACTAATATTATTATAAAATCCATATTTTCAAAGATTTTATCTGCCTTTCTATTCTTTGAAATATTCAAATTATTTGGTACACTGATAGATTTTTGGAAATTCAGGTTGACAGAAAAAAATGAGTTTTATATTGCACAATCATTAGATAATTTGATTTATTTCAAATATATTGTTATATTTAGTATTAATTTAAATTATAAAAAACATATTATATGTATGTATATGAGAAATCTATTAAAATATAAAGATTAAAAAGGCTCAATGTTATTCATTAATTAACTGATTTTCATTAATTTCATTATTACTTTAAACCGATTTCCATTAATTTCATTACTATATTATTATTTATAATTTCCAGTATACTATTTATATAAAAAATAATTTTTTGTTAAATCAATATTTTTTAAAAATTGCATCTTATGGTAGTAATTTCTCTTACAAAATAATATTTTTAGGATATTAAAACAAAATCATTTATATGCATTCCATTAATCATTTTAAAATTAATTTTGAGCCCTGGATTAATATTAGAATGAAGCAGAAATTTTAAAGTAATTCAAATTAATATAATATACCTACATTAAATGTAAATTTATACATTAGTCTGATAATACACATATATGTATGATCAATGTCATTATTTAATATATCTGGCAACACACTTAAACAATCTCAAATAAGCAGAATTTATTATATAATCAATAGAATTTTGAGTTACAATATCACTGGAAAATATATAACCATTATTTTAATAATTCTATAAAAATTATTTTACTTCATTAAAAATTAAATTAAACTTCAAAACTATTATTAAAATGTATTAGAATCAAAAGCTGCTTAACAAGCAAATGCTTAAATATTTGTCTTTGTAAGTGGAATAAATCTATTCCAGAAAGTAAATATTTTAAAAAGCAGCAATTGAACTAAAATATTTTTTGTTGCTTTTCAAATTTTATTTTTATTTTCTATCATTCAATAATTGTATTATGTTGTCTCAAATTTAAAATACAAGTAGTGGCAAAGTATATTAAATATAATAGTATATACAAGTATACACTAATTTAATTTCTAAATTACCCTTTTTATTATTACTATAAATGTTTATTGTATCAAATCAGATCATTATGTGTATGCATATATATATATATATATATATATATGAATATACAATAGCATACAGGCCAAAAAAAATTAACTTTTTACATTTTAGAAATTAAAACATGAAAAACCTTAAATTTTATGTTAAAAACCTTTAAAAATCAATATAAAATATGGTATTCACTTAAAATTTCAAATTTTTCAAATCATTTGTTTTATCTAATTTGAGGTGAAAATTACCCATAAAAGCTGTGTATAGGTAAAATGGTTAAAGGAACACTTTTTATAAACAAATTACTAAACATATGAAATTTAATGTGAAAAAGTCAAAATTGGCATAATAAAATTGAAAACCTACAAATTAACTCAAACCTAAATAAATTTTTAATTAGAAGCATGCAAGGCCTGAGAATAGGGCTTTAACATAATTTCAAAATTATGTGTTACAAAAAAGATTATTTTCCTCACATATAATTATTCTTTTTCAAGTTGATCAGAATAATTCACTAAATAAAAAAGTGTTTTACAAAAATTTGATCAATTAATTTGAAATGTTTCTATATAATATTTAATTTTTATTGATTTTATATTTATTATCTTTTTATAAATAGTCATTTGAAATTTTTAAAGACATATCTCTTATACGCAAACAAGTAAGAATTACCAATTAAGTCATATAATTATACTTACATAATAATAAATATTTGGAACTGTTTTGATTATAAACTGGATGCTTTTGTAAAAGTTTAGTTGATTTATTTGAATAAACTAAATTTCCTTTACAGCCAGCTTTCGACCATGGCAATGAACCAGTACATGCACCCACGCAATATATACCGACAAACACGACCAAATTTTCGGAATCTAGCTGACAAGTACCCCTTCTTCAATGAGGTCGCCACTAAAGATGAACATAATCGTGTGACAATTGACTTCAAACGTCCCGTCTGTTTGGCTGCACTTACCCGAGCCTTGTTATTGCAAGACTTCGGTCTGGAGATCGAATTGCCTTTGGATCGACTTGTGCCAACTGTACCGCTCAGATTGAATTATATTTTATGGCTGGAAGATATCCTCAAATGTGAGTTGGGGGTTAATTGGTTTCCTAATGTTATTATAAGCATTAATCACTAATTGCAGGTTGTCCGACAAAAGGAACACCAATTCGTGTGTTAGATATTGGAGCTGGATCGTCTTGTATATATCCTTTACTCGGTGCCAAGAAGAATGGGTGGCACTTTATTGCCACTGAAAAAGATAAGCGGAACATGTCTTTCGCTAAATTGAATGTTGACAAAAACGGATTTCAAGAACAGATAAAAAGTGAGTCAGCATTGTAACATTTCCCCGCGAAAAATGTTCCTTTTGTAGACATGATTGATGGATTTAATTTATAGTTTATTAATTTTATATATATACTACTATACTATTTATTAGTAATACAATTCATACAACCATTATTTTGGATATTATTAGTGCTCATTCTTGAAATTAATTGATTGATCTAATTGATTAAATTTTATTCAATAAAAACTAAATCCTTTCATTCACATTTTGAAGTGCTGAGTCTATATTATTTAATACAGAAAAGAATTTAATCAATCCAAAACATTAATTTTTCAAACTTATTCTTTTACATTATTTTATAATGCCGATACTATTCGAAACAACTTGTAAAAGTTATTGATTACGAATGATCTATGTTATATAATACGGTTACAGACAAAATATTGACGTTTTAGTTTGTTCGCTGAAGGAATATTTCTTTATTTTTAGATCACTAAAGCCTTTCTTTTGAGGTCTTACAACTTTTAAATCTGTTGTAAGATTAAATCTTACAATTTGTTAAATTCTAGATCATACAATACAACATTGATCTATAGATTTAATTTGGAAAACTGTTGTTGAAATTGAATTATAGAAACTGAATTGCCTCATGTAACCCATACTATGTGCGGGTATCAAATTCAATAATACTTTATTAATAAACTAATTATTATGTTATGATTGAATGATCTGAAATTTTCCTTCTAATCTATGTAATCTTAAATAAAGTTTTGTAGTTTATATATTTTATAAAAGTCAATTATTTTAATCTGAATCAAAATGTTTAAATTAATAATTCTTTTTTATTAAAATTTAAAGCTGTCAAGCCTTTTAAATCAAGCACTTGCTGATTAGAATTTTTTGCTTTTTCTGAATTATATATGCGTCTAGAGAGATTTACTGGGTAGATATTTTCATCAATGTGAGCTGAGGATACAAATCTATACCAACTATTGAATGCATAGCAATAGTGTAATGGTATACTCCAAGGCTTTTGGTTCGCAATATGACTTACGTCTTAATATATAACTTGTACTTAATATGTCATAGCCATACAATGAAATAAAATCACTTTGGTATTTTGTGTTTGGTGCTTGGTTCTTTACTAAAAACCGGTCATGGGAATGTGTGTATTTCAGTATGTACGTGACACATGTCTGCTTGTTATCCACACAAAGACTGGAATGTGATTCTGATCCTACACGCCTTCCAAGCCGATTGTCAGCGTCATCTATAGAAAACTTCACTGATCTCTCTCTCTCTCTCTCATTTAACTATATAATATGTTTAGACTTCATAGTTGAAATTCCAGAGCACGAGAGAAATCTATGCGCAGTACTGCTCTACAGTATTCGTAGGTTTACCCAGCCGTTCGAATATGAGTATACAATTTCTTACTAACTATAAGAATTTTGTTCACTTGTCATCATATTATATAAATAAAGTTGTAGCTGGAGGCAGTTCCTTCTCATTAAATGTACTTCGTTTATTAATTTGCATTCCGTCAGGCATATATATAACCCGAATCTTAATTGAATTCTTGATTAACAAATAGGTATGTGTGCACTTGTCTGGTTTCCTCGTAGGTGTATTTGCAGAGGGTCGGTTTATGCATTCCATTGATGCTGCCAATTACACAAGACACGTAAATTACTGTTACTTGTTAAAGCGCAGAATGTCTCAATGAAGCAATCGACCGGTTACTCGTTAAAAAACGTAATAAATTGTGCTTCACGAGTTTTTGTATGCATCATTCGAGTAATCCATTCAATGTTCATCGGCTAAACATGTTCTTGTTTATTTATTTTTAGTTAACTATAAAACAATTACGTTCCTCCCCCCCCTTCTTTCTCTTCTCAGTAGTAGAAGTTGAAGAAGGAACAAGCAGCCTCCTCCCTCCCGCGCTTAACCAACCTCTGATGACGTCACTCCACGTCGACCTAGTCATGTCCAATCCGCCCTTCTTCTCAGGCTCGGTGGAGGCAGCCGGCCAGAATCGGGCCAGCATCCACGACTCGACCAATTTCCGTAATCCGCCCAAGTCCGTCAGCTGTGCGGCTCGTCAGGAGAGTCAAACGGAGGGCGGGGAGGTTGTCTTTGTCATGCGACTAGCTAGAGAATCGGTCCTCTACAAAGATCGGGTCACGTGAGTGAGCTTTCTTGTGATGGAGAGAGTTAGTTGGCAGAGCAGCATTACATTTTAATGTTTATTGATGACATCATTGAACCAAATACTGGTTGAAAATTGTACTTAATTTGAACCTTTGTTACATTAGCAATGTTAACACCTCCAGATAATAATGCAATATTTTAGCTCTGGGGATGATGCAGGGGTATTCATCTGGAGAGATTCACACGGTGTCATTGCTTTGATGATTACACGTTAGTTTATGTCAGATTTTATCTGTTACGATTACGCTAAAAAATGATTTTTATATTGGTTGATTGTATCATACACAGTTCTAAATAACTGATCAAATTCTTTCACATTATTTATTACTTGATGAGTAGCTTCCATTTTGTCAGAATGTTGGAATTTTCAAGATATATATTTCATCGTTTCAGAATAATCACCTGATATTTTAATAGTCAACATTTTGTGAAAATTAAAAGTAATGCATTATTTTTTTTCTAAAGGCACCATCATACCTCGATGATCTAGCCACCATATACTGATAGGATAACTTATTAATGAACTTATGCTTATAAAAGAGTTTAAAACAACAAGGAATATTTTCCTATATTGTTTTTTAATGTGTAGCAGGCTCTCGTTCTTATTAAATATGGACAGATGCACTGGCTATGAAGGGTGGTGGGAGCCATTTGAAAAAAAATATTGACAAAAAGGGTTCTGGAAATCCTGAAATTTTATTACAATTATTCTGTATGAACCCTGAAGATAGTATTTTAGGAAGATGGATAAGAATATTGTTTTCCACTTTAATACATAAACTCAATAAACTAATTCTTTCTTTCTCTCATAGAGTATTCACAGCGATGCTAGGCAAGAAGAAATCCGTAGGCCCTCTCAAAACCCTACTTCACAGTCTCAATGTCACACAGCTTTGTGTCAACGAAATGTGTCAAGGTCGGGTCATGCGGTGGGGAATTGCTTGGACCTTCTGTCCTGACATTAGCTTTCCAGTAAGAAGAATGTATTCTCAGTTTGAGTAACAACTATACTTACTTCAATAACTACAGTACAATTCGCCAATATCGTATTCTCATATTTCACGTAATAAAATATGATATTAATATACGAACTGGTATAGTTTTCAAACTTTATTAAACATAGATTTACAGTAATTATGATCAGATTAACTGTAAGATAACTATTATACAAATTAGTAAAAAAAAAATTATTCAATCATATAATACACACTAAACGAATATATGTATATTATATTATATTCTTATATTATATTATTAAATAAAATATGTTCACAAAATAATTTTAGACTCCTTAAATAATATGTAAGTAGTTGGTTGATTTAATTGATGCATCATGTATATGATATGTGCTGTGTAAAACAGTTAATCTGTTAAAGGGAGATAGTATAGCTTTCTACCAACTCAAGTTTTCCGTAAACATTTTATTTATTGCGGTTCAATCTATTCATAAAACATAGTACAGTGTCATTTTTATTTATAACCCGTAGGTAACATTTATACATAAATTTATTACCAGATTGTCGGTCTTATAGAACAAAACATATTTTCTTATGTCAAATATTAACAAATTACGTTCTATACAATATTTTATACAAATAAATTACATAATGGTCATAACCCGAAATTCGTGTAGGCAAAGTATAGGACATAGAGAAATACCATATCGACGAATACTGTTGATTAATCTCTTTCAAAAGGAAATATTGCATACGCATAATACACAATTAATTACCACTTATCTTTGGTGATACGTTTTAAAACATATTAAAAAATTAAGGTATTATAGATACAATAAATATTTATTGCACTATACAACTCATATTTTAACTATGGTCCTTAATATATTATGTAGTCTTGGTGATTTTTGGCACGTACATATCGAAACGTGCTTGCTCACAATCTACAGTGCCTCATTAAGGTCTATTATATAGTTATTCATTTCAAAGGATGGTTACTAATACAAAGTTATTCAAATTAAGTGAATGGTTAATGGTGTGTCAAATCACTGACTATTGATTAAGGAATGCTTGGTTCTAAATATGCTCATCTTTTCTTATTCCATTGATGTCTATATCTTAAATTAGAAGCAGATCATAATGTTACTTTTTGATATTTATATTATGTAAGTATTTCGTTGTGCAGCACGCATCCACCCACTCTCAATTCGTTGTGTCAAATTGAGCTGACCTGACAACTATTGTGTTCTTTTGCAGTATAAGATATTCTAACGCCTTTAACTCATTATGTTCATACATTGTTATAATTGAAATATGCAGTCAGCTAAATATTGGTGTCAGCTTTTTAGCTTTTAACCAGGTTCCACATGTGTTGTATGCAGTTTTTGAAATGGAATGCTTATGTCTGATACAGGGTCATCTTTCGAAGCTGTGATATTACTCACTCATGATTCTATGTTAATGTCAGAAAGTCGGTCGTATCACAACAATTAACTCGAAATATGGGCTTGTAATTGAATCGATGGTATTTTTGTATTATTAGATTACTTAACCCTTTCTTACAATAAGATTTTAATAGTCTCTTCTTTGTTCTCTTCTCATTCACTGTCCTCTCTCTCTCCTACACCAGAAATCTGAATACAAACGTAAAAAACTGCAGGAGCGAAAACCACTCACTTGGCCAATCCCTCGAGACCTCGCATGTGTTCCTTGCTACAGTTCTGAGGCCATCTACCATCGCCTCAAGGAAATGTTTGAACTGCTCAAAGTATGTATTTATAGTGAACCGTATTTAGGATTTTTTTCTGGGAATATGTGAGTCTTTTGACAGGCATAACTATAACACTTTTATAAATATAAACATATTATTCTGTGTTGACCCCTGGCTAAGAGTTCTGTGTCTACTTAATGACTTTAATTCAACAAGAAAAGTATGTGTTGTGCAGTTCAGTTCAGTAAATATGCGGTTCTTTGCTTTATTCACTCATTCGGAACTAAAGGAGGCGTTGTCATAGTTAGCGCCATCGGAGTGGAAAGAAGGGCTTTTGAATCAATTGGACATTCCAATGTTTTGTGCAAACATTTGCAATCAAATTGCACAGAGTTGAAGTTGGTCTGCTAATAATGATCTATTCATCTATTTACACAGCAGTCTTTTACCACTAAGCAGATCAGTCTAATATATGTGCGTGCGTGCTTGTTTGTTTGTGTGTCCATTACATTTCTTAGCTCTCTATCTTCACCCACCCTCCTAACTAGTTGGGCCTGTATTTAGGTGCGTACCTACTGTGATTATATAATAAGTAAACAGAGTGCAATATAGTGTTAAAATGATTGAGAATGTTGGTCGTTTGTTTTGCAAATAGCATTGGAGTAAAGAAACACTCTTTGTGTGGTAGTTTCACATTTATAGCAAAACCGATAATTCACTACATTTTGTAAATGAAATGTAACAGCTTTTTTGATAATGAATTTATACACAAGACAGTATTTTTTATACGGTACCTAATCAATACTAGTATCGATTAATGAGCAGATTCAATGTCTCGAACAGAAGACCAAAGCCAACCAAGGCGGGGGCAAGCATCTCCTGATAGTGGCCACTGAAGACACCTGGACCCATCAGCGACAGAAGAAACGGCACGCCCTTCACCAACCCCTGCCAGACGTCACGGAGCAAGACGCGGGCAGCACCACCCAAAGCGGACAGAACCTTTTGAAGCGCGAAGGGGAGGGACATCTGGTCTCCCCTGTTCCGGCCAAGCGGGCTCGTACCAACTCTGAACTGGAGGTTTGTGCTGAGGGAGATGCTTGGGAAGATTGTGCAGATAGCGCGGGTCCTGGGGGTGACAGCAGTGACTCTGTGATGAGTGAGTTGCTGAGGGCGGGTGTTTATGTGGACAAGGCGACAGGGGGTGTTCTCGAGGGGGACAAATTAATTCTGAGGATGGTCTGGATTGATGGTGAAAGCAAGGAATCTATGAACCAGGTTTTGTGTTACCTCAAGAATAAACTTAAATGACCAACAATAAATTATGCATTTTTCTATATGATATTTACCGATTATGATAATATTCATTTATTTTTGTACAGTTTTTAGAGTCTATTTTTATGTAAATAATTTACAATAAAAATATTTTTCAATCAATTTTTCTTTAGTTTTTCGTGTTTTAAAATGTTTGAATGAATATATAATAGTTTCGTATTTATCTGATATGTCCAAGAATTATCGATCTTGTAAATAGACCGCAACTTGTCATAATATTCAGTGTAAATTATTATTATCAACGATAAAGTAGACCCCTTCGTTGACCCCTATGAAATACAATATTGACCATAGAAACCTGAAGTAAATGTTTCTGGGGTAACCTGCAGTTTGAAAATATGACACCATCTTAGCAAGTATATTCCGGATAGGTTTGAAGGTTGCATGAAAGTATAATGATCGATTTGGATACGTTCAATGCTGACTGTATTTAACAATAATTATAGATGAGTAATGTGATCACATCAAATATTGATAAATTATAATGAGTACACTACGTAATTTTATTTATGGATTTCATAAGACAAATAGCTTTATAAATATTTTTTCGCCAACGTTGGTATAAACATTCTGCTAAATATATAATCGATATTAAACTATGAATAATATCTAAAAATACGAAACATCTTATGAGAACTTGAAGTAACTTTTTGTAGATTCAATATAATTATGCTTAATTCGTAGACATAAACACCAAGTTTAGATGCATATTGTCTATGGTAGAATCATGTGAATAAATATTTAGTTACTCATAGTTTCAATGCATCTATTTATTTCCTGTAGAAGCTATTTAATTGAATTGTGAATTTAAATTAGCAATTAGAAACTCTAAAACAGTGGAATTTATAATATTGCTCAAATCCCCTTAAAAAACTAAATTAATTAATCTGGCGTACCAAATAAGCGGATGGTTGTAGTAATCCAAGGGGTCCATCAATTGAAAAAAAATAAACTGGGGAGAGTAATCAATTTCTTAAAAAATTAAATAATCGGTTGATTGTAGTAAACTGGGGAGAAGGGATTTATATGTTTACTTATTCTTTTCATAAGATCAGGCGCATACAATTCAAATATAATGCAATACGTAGCAAGTGCACAACGCTAATGAATATAGACTCCGATTAGTTCATAATCAATCAGTTAGTAGCCACTTTTCATAATTATTGTCAGAATGAATCGAAAGGAGGAAAAGTACTTTAAAAGAGGTTTGGCAATTGGCTTGTCAAGAAAAAAACGGTCAGTGATAGAAATTTCAGAGTTGAATGTAGCGAGAAACACAATATACAGGTTGTTAAGCTTTCTATTAAATTAATAATATTGATTGAAAAATATATAAGTCATTGAAATTCCCACCCCCCTATTGATTAAAATATGATTTCTGTATATAAAAAGTTGTTTAGATTTTTCAGTGAATTTAGTGATATTTAAAACTTAATAAGTTTGATTAAGAGAAATAGATATTTTAGAATAATAACCTATTTATGCCACACTTATATTATAAATGCATGAGCAAAAAATTTTGCTCACTTTTTATAGTGAGCAAAACATTTCTTAAATAGGGTTCTACTATAGAGTGAGGAAAAAATTTTCCTTTCATTGTTTTTTGCTCACTACAATTAAAAATTTAAATTTCTTGATTGCTACAGCGTACAATAAACGTATGATAATAGCCACAAACTTTCTTATAAAATTAATGCAAAGTTATAATTTGAATTTCATAGTCATAACGACCGATTCAAAACTTAACACTTATTTAATATGAAACAAAATTTGAAATTATATTATATTTATCATATATATATTTATGATATATTATATTTACATTACTATGAAAAACTAATTCATGCTTTCTGTTTATTTATAAATTTAATAAGTTGAAATTGGTTTACGGAATTCTTTGGCTCACTCATTTATAATATAAGCGTGGCATAAAACGTTTAAGCGCACTCGAATTGACTTCATTGCTTACTTAAATTTATATCCTCACTTGGCCTTCGGCCGCGTGAGCAAAAACTAGTCAATTCTCGTAATATAATTTTATTGAAGATACTTTATAAATCTATAGTCCTCCTTTTTTAGCTAATAAGATTTAATTAATTAAATGTCTTTGTCGTTGCCCATAAATATATTTGTATTGAAAAAAGAAAATTGTATATTGTAAATTTAATAATCTAATGGGTATAAAATTATGTTGAATAGCATTATGAAGATTATACATATAATTTATGTAGATTAATTCATCACCAAATATTGAGTACTTAATAAAAATGTGTAAAACAGATTTGGAAATGATTTTACAATAAAATTCAAAAAATGTACTCACAAATGTTCTGTTTACGTATAAGTTCAGCGAATTACTTGTAACATGGTAGTTTTTAATCACATGAATAATGAGGTGCTACATTAAAAAAAAAACATTTTAATTTTAATAATATTCAAAATGGTGGTTTAATCTAGGCTTTGCCGCTGAAATCACACTAAAAGAACAATTACAAAATTATATATATAGAGCGGTAACAGGCAGGTCAAGTAAGAATTTATATTGCCTGCATGCCCTGCATAATATATGAATATACCAATGTAAAAATACTGAATTTGTTAATTAATAATGGAGGTGAGTGAGAGATTAAATATTGAAGTCAATCTTTTAGGGAGAAATAGAAATAAAGATAGAAATAAATAAATAGTTTAATGTTCATTCATAAAAGAAGAATGAATGATATGAAAATTGTGAAATATTTCAAATAATGTTATAAATCTTAACACTGAGTTGCTTTAGAATTGAATGCTGCTTTCACTGTTATAGAAAGCTCCGGCGTTGATCTCATTAGAATTGACGTAATTCTCATCTTCAGCGGCATGAACGACATCGTCAAGTTGCATTGCGGCGGTCATCTCACCTTCATCATCTGAGGAACTAGACGACGAGGAACTGCTTGCACACATACTATAGCCGCGGTACTCTGGTGTAATCTGGTGAGCAGTGTACATGTAGATGGGGCCAGTATCGCTCACAGTGCTACCGATCTTTGGGTTGTAGGTGATGTATTTTACATCCTCCTCCCAGACCGAAGGGGAGAGGGTATGTGGCGCGTTGGTTCTAATCAGAATAGACTCCATTTTCTTCGGCTCATCTATATCGTAGTCTGGCTTGGGTTCATCATCGTTGATGATTACACTGTCAATGTAGCCCACGCTGCCGTTAGCAACTGGGGCCGGGGGTGCCGTTTCTACGAACACCTGACGTGTTGGAACTTGTTCCTCAATAAAGACAGGTGGATCCACGTGGACCTCTGGTTCACCATTTGTTTCAACTACGAAAGTTTCAAGTTCGTTTGTCTGACGCATCTCATTGCGAAGGTCGTTTAAATCATCCTCAGCCACGATTTCGTACGTTTTGTTGGGGCCTTTGAACTTTTCAATCTCATTGCAGACTATATTTGTTTCTTTTTCCTTTTTAA
>JAUZNC010049879.1:0-15529 GCA_034780395.1 Vannuccia rotundouncinata | reverse complement strand
AATAACTCCGCGAATGTTTCTTCTTCCTTTTGTCCAGATCACATTCATTCCAATCAAAGAGCTTTCGGTAGGTGGAACGGGTGGAGAGGTCGCAATTGGATCAACATCATCAGTCCTGGACAGTTCTTCTTCAAGTTGTTTCTTGAGATCTCCATCAAGATGTCTAATATCGGTGATCGAGGCAATAATTTCTTCTGGTCTTTTGTCATCTGCATCCACCAATCCAACATTTGGAACAAATTCTTTCAACTAAAAAATTATCAAATATTATATAACATTTTCTGTAACCTAATTGGTGACAAAATTAACTATTAACTCATATTATATGCAATTAATAAAAAATAATACAAATACAAACTAATACTTTATAACTGTAATATAATTAATAAACAATTATCGAAACAAATAATATGTCAAATATATTTAAATATAATTGTCAAATATAATCTTAGTTATAGTAACAGTAACCACTAGTCATACCAAAATTTTTTGTAACGTAATATAACAGTCACGGAATTTTTGCCACATTATGAATCGGTTAGTTAAGCAGTCTTAGCTTAATCCAATTTTTGATTAAATATTTAAAGAACTACTATTTCGAATGACACGTATAAAAAATTTAAATATATTATGTTATATTTTAAGTAGTTAAAATTGTATGATTGAAACTAATTGACGCTCATGTTACAGTTTTAAAATTATATATTTGTATTTTGAATATTATGTTCATTCTGAGAATCAGTTTCATTACCCCTTAAACATATTAACAATATATATATATTATGTAACTTCTTTATAAGCACATAATTTTTATTAATTTATATCATTTTAATAAGTTTTTCGATTTTGAAATATACAAAATTTGTCAACTGTTTTATCTGACAGATAAATTTATATAAAAAAAGAATAGTATTCTAATAGTATTGAAAATTATAAGAGTAGGTGTTACATTGAATTATTTTAGCAAAGTTACAAAAAGTTGGCCCTCTAGACAAATAAGCCTGTTTTTATGACGTTAATAAACTTATTGTGGTAAAAATACCGTGTCTTGTATGAATCATTGATATCGTAATTAACTTCTCTAGATGTTAAACCTCTACGCTTTATACGTGACAGCGTCCGACATAAAACGGGCAAATCAATATCAAACTGATTAAAATAAATGAATTGGACTTAAACAAACAATTATCGAGCAAAACATATTTTTATAAATATACCATGTAAGACAATAAGGACTCATAATATGTATACAAATTAAAAGAAGTTAATTGTGCAAAGATACCGATTTGGTTAACTTCACAGCCGAAAAAGTTTTTGTCTTTTTGTCCGTTTTTATATCGGACATAAATAGGTTTTAAATAAATGTATCGATCTAAATAAATATTATTACGATATCAATGGTATGAATAGGGTTAACGCTACAACGAGAAGTAACAACAAATGATGAAAACATAAAATATCGAAAAGTTTCTCAATATTTTTCAGAGAAAATAAATTCTAAATCCTCATCAAATCGAATACTGACTGCAATCATTGTAGTAGTTTCAGTTTCTCGAAATATTGAATAAAGATGTATAATATTTATATATATATTCACTATATAGTCAATTCAGTTATTATTTGAGTATTATATATTAACAATGTCTAACAGGAGCTCCTTTACAATTAAGTACAATCCATCACAAAAAATATTAAACAATTGTTTTGATTCATTATTATGTTTTAAAAATCTTGAATTAAAGTTTCAAAGAATCCAGAGATGTAAAAGAGAAATGACTGCAGTAGAAATTTTCCATTAATATGTAATAACTAATAGCTTTAAACTTCTGTTATTTGAAATACGTTTCATCTTCAATAATTATAATTATTATAAGATTCAATTGTAATCTAAACCTAATAAAATCTATTCTCTCCGAGTTACTTGATATTGTTTAAACAATAGTTTAACCTATGACATGCCTATGAACCTTTAACAGTACATGCCTGCCTCAAAGTAAAATTCCAGGACTTTTCCAGGATGTCCTGAAATTTCAGGACGCAGCAGCCACTCTGTATAAGGGAGTTAAATGTTGCCCATTATAAACTATGGAGAGAATAAAATTAAAGAAACGATTTGTCAATTGGCTTTCTTCATCGGTAACAAAAAAGTAATATAACATTAGATCAAATTTATAAATCAGACATTTTATCAAGTTTCTATTCTAACTATAACAATTTTTAAAAGAAATCCTAATACAAAAATTTGTCATAAGAACTTACACGTTTAACAACAACATTGAGACATGAAGTTCCTCTAGAGAAGTTCATGATCTGTCCAATATCATCAATGTCCCCATTAGTGGATGAAACACATCTGACATAATCACCAACTTTAAAGTTATTCATTGTATCAGATTGTGATGTTGGTTCTCTACCTGGTTCTTGTGCACACTCAAAGAGTTGTGCAATTGTTACAAAAACCCCTCTGTTTGGTTCACAGTTAAAATATACTTTTTTTTTGTATTTTCCGTTGTTATCCCCACAATCAAAATGTGACTAAAAATGTAAAATTAAAAAAACAGACATTATTTTATAAATCAAAACATATGCTGGAATGAACTTTTAGAGTTTTTTAAAACCCATACAAACCAAGTACATAATATTCTGTTCAGTCGATAGGTGTGGTGTGTTAAAAGATATCTTACGATACAAAAGTTAATTCAATGCATTATTTACATCAAAATTAATAATAATTTTTAAAGCAAAAAGAATATAATGTCATTCGATTTTGATATTTTTAATTTCTTATATGATTTTGTAAATAATTAAAAACCGTCAAAAAGGATTTTACAAAAAATATTGATGTAACCTGAATGAGAAATGCTTGGCCTATAGTATATAAACATTTTAATAAATGGTACCGAATGCTTTATAAATAACCATTTAACCATCAATCATGGAACGAACAAAATACCTTTGCAGTATAAAAAATTTAAAAAAATAAAATTAAGTTAACTATTATTTATATATTATACACATACAAGAAGTTCCACTCCGAACCGAGTTCCTGAATGATCCTCCATTGGTCCTTTGAATCGAACAATACATCGAATCTTTTCCTTTCTGTTAGGAAGCTCCACTAATGCACGAGAAGTAAGTCTAATACTGTTCAACTTTTTCCATTCATTTTGAAATACATAAATTCGATCATAAAGTTTGTCAATGGCAAGAAGCTGTCCGGAAATATCTTCTGTTATTTCATCAAATTTATGTAAATCTGATTCTAAAATTATAATATCTCTGTTATTACGAGACAAAAGGGAACATTTGATACCTTCCCTTCTTTTCTGTCTATCTGTAGAAATCAACTCTCCTTTGTTAACCGGAATTTTAATTGTTTGAGTAGATACGGGAAATGCATCAGTTAAATTCTTGCAAATGTAATATTCTTTCATTATTTAAACATTTCCGAATAATAATTATTACTAGAGAGACTGAAAAAAAATAATAAAAGTTTTTAAAAACAAACATTAAATTAACTGGTCAATTTAATATCCAAATTAAGTGTTTAAACCGAATTTTATACCGTAATAAACATATTATAACACATTTGATAATTTATCAAGTAAAAAAAAAACTTGTAGACTATAATACGTTTTTTGATATCCAACAAAATGAATGATAACAGTTTTTCCGAGATTTGTATATACTTATCTTATTATTTTATCAGTTTAAAACAATTTAATCATTTTAAATATGAAAGGATAATACAACATAATGAAACTTTTAAATCTTAAATCGGCACTATACTATAGGCTACAACAAGTAAGTATATGGGTTGTGTAGACTTGATTGACGAAAAAATCAATGAATATCACATTCAAATTCCCATCCGATAGTGGTATTTCGATCTTTGCTGTGCAAACGAATTGTATCTACATATGGAAAACGCACAAAATACACAATTTTGACTCTTCTCTCAGAAAAGTAACCTTCGTAAGTCTGTGCGTTTGCAAAAAAACAGAGCATGTTGTTACTCAGGATTCATAGTCAAAGAATATCAAGCTGCAAAGTATGAAAATTCAAAACAATCTACAGATATAATGATTGCTTGGTCCCTCTTCATTCTGATTGCTTTACAATGTATCAAGCTAGAACGAATGTATCAAGCTAAAATATACAAACTTTTCTGCAAATCACCAAACTTGACCAACTTATATTGTTGTATCTGCCTAGAAACTATAAAATCGTGTCAATGCTGAATAGATACTGAGACCATCTATATAGGCTATAGCATAGAAATCAAAATATGATTTTGATTTCTATGGGCTATAGTGTCTAATAAATTATAAAACAAACTGAAATATTTTTTTAATGGAGCAGATCAACCGATGTAGTAAGTATATTTTTAGCGTTAGTTTAGTTATGAAATTATGTTCATATTCATTTTTATTAATAACTTATTAATTTATCTCTTATAGATGTAAAAAAAGGATTCAGAACAGTATATTTAGATGTTAATTTGATTATATATAAATACATAACTTAAACGTAAAAAAATATTTTAAATTTAAATAGATATGATATGATATGTTCTGTCAAATTTAACTTTTAAACTACCAAAATTATGCTGCTTTCATAACAAATTCGAATGTGTTAAAAATATTTTCATAAATACTGAAATGAAACAAATCTATTTTAGGCGTATCTCGAAATTTGTAATTTACATGGAAACAATACTAAAAGTTTAAGCGCGTTCAAATGCGTTTAAACCTCAGTTAGAAATGGTTTAGCCATTGCACTTATTTTTCTGCGGAGTTACCGGCAACATCGGCAAAGTATAGAGCTATGGTCAAATGGCTTTTAAACCAACTGAACTGAAACCGATTGTGAACTGACCTAATATGGCAGATGGGTTAATGGGATATTATAATGCCATATTATAAAATAGTTTTATTTGTATCAATTTGGCTCTTATTCATGGAAGTTTACATTTTTAAGATATTGTTTTAATTTGTATAATTATAGTATTTATTTATACAACCCCAGTTTATTAGTTTTAAAATTATTTTTGTTATTGCTTCAAAATAGGATCATCGTTTAGGAGAATCTTTAAAATGATTATATCCAGCTGATAATGTCTCACATAAATTCCAACCTGATGGCATGTAGCCATCTTTAGTAGCTCCGTGAATAATGTACAAGCCACATGACCCAACTGGCAATATCTCAGGTAAAAGTTCATCATCCATCTTCCCGGAAATTTCAGATAAAAAGAGCCTATTGGTGTTCGGTCCATCAAACTAACAGACAAAAGTTTTCGTAATCCTATGGTATTCAACAAATCACAAAAAGCAGTAAGAATATCTGTAGCCCTACTTCGACCAAGAAATACTGAACCAAAATAATGAGTGACAATCACAGAAACGAACAACAAAATCCAACTGGCATTTCTGTGAAATTTTGTTTAATGACTCATCGAACATAGCTACATATTCATCAGATGCAAGCAACTTCTGAACCAAATCTTTCTCAAAATATTGAGAAACTCCATAGATTAAAATATATGCAAATTTTGTTCTACCAATAGATAATTCTTTTGCAATAGAAAAATCTGGACAGATATATGGGATTAAAAAAAATAGTCTCAGAGCTATGAGAAGACATAGATGCTTTAATTGCTCCCAATAAAAACACCAACTCAGAATGAATCACCTCCTGACTTCTTGAAAATGAAAATGGTTGACTTTTCTTTGGTTGATTTAGTTGATCAGTTAGTTGGTTTGGTTGATCAGTTGATTGAATTTCGTAGAATCAGATTGAACTGAATTATATAAAAATACATTAAATAATATAAATACCAAATTCTAAAATATAACTGGATAATCTCTCTTTAATGAATTGAACAACTCACTTGTGTCATTATCAGAAGTACAAGAATTTTTTCAAAAAAACTAATTCAATAATTAAACCTGTAAATAGGATGGAATCTTATTAATTAAAAATATGTAGGAACTTAATGTAATGTGAAATAAATCACCAACAAATCTATTTACAGGTTCTGTAAATAGAATGGAATCTTATTAATTAAAAATATGTAGGAACTCAAAATATTGCACGAAGCGCAATTTGTTTTAATTGACAATGTATTGTGAAAGAAATCATTTCAAAAAAATAATTTCTTTGCATAAAAAATTCGAAGAAAATCCCAAATTCGAGTATATTCAAGGGAAAATCTCAAATTCGAGTATATTCGAGTATAGGTGCAAATTTCGAGTATATGTGGACACCCTGTTATTTACTTAATTTTCCTCTTCAGAAATCACCTTTTCAATTCCTATCATTAAAAGTAGAAAATTAGTTGCTGTAAACATGCCTATTCTTTGCATAAGAAAGACCACTCTGTAAGATGGACTTTTATCTTGAACAGGTATGAGAGTGGTCTTAAAAAAATCCTGAAAATTTGTTTATGTAACTTAATCTCCTGTCATCATCCATGTACGACTAGGCATTCAGCTTAGTCTCGAAATAGGTGAATATCACTATATCATATTTTTTGTCTAATTATTTAATATTATAATACCAATTTTGTAAATTGTTTATTAGGGTGATCACTTCTCTAAACATCCTTAGTCATTATAATTTTAAACTGTTTTATCATTTTGTATAGCTATCCTTAGCCAATTTACAAAAAGAGTGTGTCATTCTCAAGTTTCCTAAATTCCAAGATGTGACTGGATGACACTCAGTGTAATTTAACTCATCAAAGAACAAGTTTATGAATAGATGAAGTCAACTGTAATCACAGAAACCAATAATAATTAAATTAGTAGAATAATTTGTTCTATTTTACATTCATTTCTATTATAATTTCCCTCTCACAGCTCATCTAAAGGTGATATCTATAAATAAAAACTGCAACTGTCTGTCCAATATTAATTGTGCAAAAGATATATTTTGCTATCTATACAAATTAAAAATAGTAATTTTTAAACTTAATTTGGGGGCTCAAATTTAAAAAGAGATATTGAAATCTAAATAATGCTACAAAATTATATTCTATTATGATAATCTGAATCTTTAAAATGGATAAATACATTTATATTCAAATAAAATATATACGAAAAAAATTACTGCTAATTGAATTAACTGCCATTTAAAAAAATTAAAACAAATATTTATTTATTTTTTTACAAATTGTAACATTAAATCACTATTTATGTAAATAATAATAAAATAGCTAAATACTATATATCACTTTTTTATTAATTTATTGTTTAATCTTATTAATGTAGATATATTATAAAAATAAACACTACAATTTTTAAAAAAATTCATAAATTTGCATGCATTTTTATTATGTAAAAGGGTAGAAAATTAATTTTTATGTCAAATATAGTCAATTTTTAGTTCTGTTTATATTAAAAATTTAGTGACTACAAATATATTAATAATTTATATTTCTAAAAAAAGTTTTGTAAAAGACACACACTATTAAATATACATATTTCAATTGTTTAAAGAATTTCAGTAAAAATTACCAACACAGAAACGAAAAACAAAGCACCCTTAAATTATGTGATACCATAAATTTATAATTTTATTTATGCAGCTAAACTATAGGTTTGCCAAAAATCTACATTTTGATTATATAATAATTACATAGGTAAGGTTCCAGAACTGGAATATATATCTAAAAAAAAAAAAGTTCCAGCATTCAATTAAGAAAGATTAAATAGTATTTGATAATTAAAAACAAAATATTAAAAAATCCTTTTTCATAATAAATAAATAATAATTATTAATAAATTAATTTAAAATTTCATAGTTTCTAAATTATTAATAAAAATTCTTATTAATAATAAATATACATTTTTTTAATAAATTATTTAAAACATTAGTTTCTAAATAGCTGGAAGTTTTGTAACTTCTAATGCTAGAACTTTTATTTTTTAGAAACGGAGTCTGTATGTTTATAACGATTGCAAATTAATATTATAATTAGGAAATCAAATTATTAAAGTATTACATATTATTAATCTTTATTTTCTAAAAAATGAAGATGTCAAAAAATTATTTTTAGTGAATATCTCAAAAAGGAAGCATTTGATACCTTATATCTGTATTACCAACAGATACAAAAATGACCCTACTCTATCAGATAGAGTAGGTTAAATGTCCAGAAAATGTTGAAAAATCACTCAATGGACAAAAAGTACTGATTTATTGCCAAAATATCATTCAGTAATTCCTGAGCATTTTTATCTATTAGATTATTTTCATTTTCCTATCTGTTGGTAATACATTTATAGAGTCCAGGTGCTTCCTTTTTGAGATATTCACTAAAAAAACATGTTGTTTGATGTGTTAATTTTTAAGATAAATGTCTATGACTTCATACATGGACATTTTTTCAACAACAAAAATAATGATGTTTTTAGATACATTGTATATACAGTCTACTCCAGCTAATTGGAACAAGTAAAATTTCAACAATTTGTTCCGATTAGCTAGAGTTCTGATTAGACAAAAATCGATTTTTAATGGTTTGTAAAGTTGTAAAATTATGTATGTTAGATCTTGGAAACAATACAATATAGTTGACTTATATGACTGCAAAAATAAAATAGACTAAATATTTGTTTATATTTCAATATGATGCATGGACAGGATTAATTTAAGATTAAAATATTTCCCATATTTCTAATACTGTAAATAGGTTAGACATATTTAACTTTAAATATTTGCAATTAAACTTAATACATAAATTATGAGTCTCATTAATTATAAAATGACACTCCCAAGCAATGGTGTAAATCTGAAATATACAATATAAAATGTAGACCATGAATTGAAATGTGGTACACACAATGGTGTCAGTCACCATTATGCATACAATATAAATAGGACTGTTATTTGAATAGGTGATGCAAACACTGATGCCATTTACCATTCTGCTTAATATTCTCAGCTCACCCTATTCGAGTGCAGAAAATGTCCTTGACTTTATTTATAATCCCCAAATGAAGTTAGGAATATATATATAGATGAGCTGTTCCAATTAGCAAATGTAAAATACACTGTAAGTATAGGGACCATTCTACAAATTCTGTTCACAATTCACATTAGCCAGTGTTCCAATTAGGCATTTTTTTATATTGTAGCAATAGGCAGAAAAATCAGGGATTTGATTTGTGTTTTGATTAGACAGTAGTTCTGATTAGCTAGAGTAGACTGTAGGCAGAAAAATCAGGGATTTGATTTGTGTTTTGATTAGACAGTAGTTCTGATTAGCTAGAGTAGACTGTATGTTTCTATCTATTGGTAATGTATTATATGCATCCAAAATGCATCATAAAGCAGATATTTAAAGTTTTTTTTTTCTTAGATAAGGAATTTAAATATTTATATATGGCATGGTTGGCCCTTTCAAACTTGATCTATTTTGACAATGTTCCCATGATCGCATTTTGGTAAACTTTTTTTGATAATGCTTACTTATGTATAGTTTCAGAATTATTAAAAGAGAAGATGATCTTTCAGAAGTTTTAGTTTGGGCTGGAATCTCCATGGGGTTTGATAGGACCCCTGTTCTTCAATGGCAATGTCAATGCAGAAAAAAATCTCAATCTGCTCCAAACTCTGTCATCAAAAGAATCTTTCCAGAGGAACAAGTCCATTTTCAGCAGGAAGGTGTGCTACCTCCCATTGCCCTTATAGTCAACCAATATCTTGATGCCATGTTTTCCAGAAAGTGGATTGGTCACCACAGCCCAGTGGAGTAGTACCCACCAACATTGAAGAAGTCCCGATCTCAATCCACTCGACTTTTTTCTAGGGCCAACTAAAGAACATGGTGTACAAGGAACATGTGCAAAGCACCCCAGAGTTGAAAGATATAATTGTTTATTGCTCACAAGAAATCCCTTATCATCTTTTTACAAAACTGTATGCCAGTCTGTCCTTTCATGTTATAGAGATCTGATTGTAGCCAATGGACATTATTTTGAGCATATAAGGAAGAATCTGACTTGTTATTAATATATTTACATGTTTAAATATTTAAATAAAAATAGATAGAAAAGTGTATGTCTTTATAAAAAAAATAGGTAGAAAAATGCATATGAATTTTTAAACCAACCAGGTATAACTAAAACTATAAGGTAAAGTATTAGTTTTAGTGTTTCAACACAAACTCTCAAACTAGGTCATTCAATGCCTTATATCTGATAATTTTCTTTATCAATCCAATTATTTTATTCCCGTGAGTATTGCATTTTTATTAGAATCACATTTCACAAATTGTTTACTCCTAATTGTTTCAACATTAATTGAAATTTCTTCTGACAACTATAACTTTATTTGTTTTTAGTGACATGCAATAGTTTGCATATATGCCAATAGCTTTTATCTTGTTTATTTTAAAAGAAGTCTAATGCAGTTGTGTTGCAAGATTGCAGTGTGTAATTTACAGTATTTATGGCATTATATGTGTGGTTTATAATGTGTGTGATGATTTTGATTTGGGGATATCTCCCATGAAGTTAAAAAAAAACCTTACACCATCAGACCATAGAACACACTAAGTGATACTTTTACAAAACATTTAAGGTATGGGAAGGTATCTTATTGCACACAGCTGTCCACCAATGATCAAGTTACATATATTTTTTAAGTACAGGCAGAGAACTTGTAACTTGGTATTGCTGCACTTCAAGGTCATACTGATCACATTCCATAGGAAAAAGTTGATCAGTGAGATATCTATTAACTTTTTCATCAGAGGCAATGATCTGTTTTAAAATCTAAAAATGATTTTTATATAAGAAAGATTTAAGAGTAAGGCCTTTTTGGTTAAAGGTTCTTTAGTAATGAAATAACTTTGTAGAGAGAGAGGCTTTATAACTAAAGGGCCCCATAATGAGATAACTTCATAGAGAGAGGTTTTATAACTAAAGGAGCACTCATAATGAAATAGAGGCTTCACAAAATAGGTAGATAACATTATATAGAGAGGCTTCACAACTAACTAAAGGGGCTCTCATGGTGAGATAACTTTATAGTTGAAGATGTATACATCTTAACAACTACTGTATTTAAACAAAAAAATTAAAAATAATATTATTAATAAAAATGGACAAATAATAAACAAAACTGTATATCTATTTATAATCAATCACAAATTAAATGTTCATGACAAATTATATATGCACTAACTCCTTTTACTAAGGAAAAAATTCAAAAATATTTTTATGAACAATTTTTTAGTATTTAAATGAAAAGCTTATCATGTGGGCTCTTAATGTAATACAGTGGAAGAAGAATATTTCATGATATTCAAAAATATTGAGTAAATATGCTAAAATGGTATTTTAACATTGCACTTATTTCAAATTAGTATAACATTTGCATTTAATATAATATAATATTCAGGCATGGGAACAGGAAATCCTTAAAAAACTGGAAGCTATTTGTTGGGGCCCCCAATCTCCTGTCCCTAAGAAAATCATTATTACAAGAAACTGAAACAGTTTGAAATAGTTGTATTTAGGATGCAATTTTGTAATAAACCCCCAGAAATTCCATAGGTTTTTTAAAAGATTTATTCCACACCTAGGGTCAAGGATTTCCTCCATTATTAATATTTTTAATTTTAGATAAGCTATAGATGAAAAATAAAAAAATTGAGCTATTAATAAGAGCAACAAAAATAGACCTTAAAATTAATAGCACAACAAAAATTAGAAATATACAGATGACTTTTATATAAACTTTGACCCACCCCCAATATTTTTTCACTGGATGTGTCTTCCTCAAGAATGACCCCTAAAAAAAATTCTGGGGAAAAAAGGGAAGATTCCCATGACTGAATATTATGAAAAGTCACAAACTGGTTGAACTATGATCAGTTGAGAACCTGAAACTAAATTGTAATATTATGAAAAGTCCCTAACTGGTTGGTTCCAGGGGGGAAATTTCAAACTCAAAAGATTATTTTATTAATTTCTTTATTGTTTTCAATATTAATTTTGTTATTGTATTTAATTAAAAACAGTGAACATAATAAGTGTTTGTCAATTTATATTAATATCCCTAACTGGTCAACCAGTTGAGGACTGAGAAAAAGTTCCTAACTGGTCTGGTTATAGCCCAACAAGTTTGGGACTGGTTGGGTCGCTAATTGGTCACCAACATGGGCATAGCTAGGTTTTTTTAATGGGGTGACCAAATCAAAATATTAATTTAAAAATCAAGCAACATGGAACTACTACATATTTTTTAAAATGCTCATTTTATATGTATGAGTATATTTAATTTTTTTAGTTTTAAAAAAATATTTAGTCTAATAGATAAAATCAGTGTCAGATCCAGGATTTCTGGAAAGGGATTTATTAATGTCATAGTGGGCATAAAAATTAAAACTTTTGGAGAAGCAAGTGTGTACTTTTCAGAAATTTTATATATAAAATGATGAAATAACAAAGGATATACTTATGTTAAAATTAACAACCAATTAGAAAAACATATATGACAGCATAGATAACACAATGTGTATTGATTAGACATAAGTGTTTATATTATTGTAAATATAAAGTGGGTGTCTAATTTTTCAGTGTGGTTTTCTAAAGAGAGGGTATATAATTAGCCAAAGGGGCATCTAATATCTGAGAGGGGGGTTCATATGAACCCAATTAACCACACCTGGATCTGACACTGAAAATAGATATATAATAGATACTGAATTTTAACATACCATCAGTAAAATGTTAATATGGTTTTCAAAAAAATATTAAACTGATTAAATTTTATTGAAATTTGTAAATGGGAACATTATAGGTTGACTTGTCATTAAAATAATCTTTTTGAGCAGAACTTTGGGGATGCATTATGCAAGTCACTTCCCACCCCCTCTCTCCTGACTATGCCTCTGATATATAGTTTTTGGGGTAATGAGACAACTTGGCCTGAGACAACTTGGCCCAGGACAACTTGGTCTAAGACAACTTGGCCCAGGACTACTATATAACAATATTATTATTTTTAATATAAAAAATTATTAAATTAACCCTAAAATTAAAACATAATGTGAGTTGAAATTTACCACTATTTAAAAGAAAATGCTAATAGATTGGTTAATAGCAGTTAATTTTATCAAACTAGGTGTTTTCAGTTTAGATTAATTATGTATTAATCTATTTTGATTTGATTAAGTGTATCCCATTTACTGTTTCCATTCACTATCTGTGCATTGTTACATTAACTATATTATTTGATCTGATTAACTGTCAACATTATAAGTATAGTTGTCTCTTGGCTTTATAGGCCGATTTGTCCTGGACCAAGTTGTCTGTAAATCGTTTTTGGCCACACAAACACAGGAGTCACTCCCATGAATAAAAAAAAATGGAAACTTTTGAATGTAGGTAAAACACAGCTAGGACCAAATGGCCCAGGGTCATGGGTAACACCCAGCCCAGCTTGGCCCAAATCAATCCCAGGTTTTACCTATATTAAATTTTCAGAAGATCCAATGCTTCTAAACTACAATTAAACCAGTGGAGACTATTGAAGTCATCTCACCTTAATAGTACAGTGATAGTACACATTCCAGTTTTTTACAAGAGAACACAAATCTCTGTGTTGGCAAAGCTATTATGGTTTCAGACTATTTTCCATTTCACATATATTTACAAATCTATCTATCTATTTCATTTTTTCATTTATTACAAAAAAAACATAACTACATGAAAATGAGAATATATTCAATTGTAACAGATTTAATTACAATAAAAACCAATTTAATTAATATTTCTAAATAAATAAGACTAACATCCTGAAATAGGAATAAACAAGTTTGTAATATTTGATTTAATAAAGTGATTTAATTAAAACAAAACGAATAAAAAATGTATTATAACATGAAGTATAATATAAGAACACCCTCTGCCTTAATTACCTGAAAAAAACTGTTTCAATTTTAATTTTACTTTTTGAATTTAATTATTACATTTTAATATAGTACTTCTCTGACTCCCTCCACCTTTCCAATAAAAAAACATTGATGTCCATATTCTGACGTGTATTATATATGCATATATATGTATGGATCATGTGTGGATTATATGTATGTATATATATATGGATATGTATGGATATTTATGGATATGTATCATGAATATGGTTTCGGAAATGAAAAGTTTTCTACCTATGGCGGACCATTGAGACCATCTGTGTATATGTATAATATACAGTGAATAAGTATATTTTTTGCTACACATCCACACATATCCATACGTATATCCGCATACATATCCACACATATCCATACGTATCCACACATATCCATACGTATCCACACATATCCATACATATACATATCCACACATATCTATACATATTCAAACATATTCATGATATATGCATATCCACGCATATCATATACATATATATATCTACATAATATCGTACATATTCATATATGCATATCCATACATATATCCACACATATCCATACATATCCACACATATCCATATACATATATGCATATCCATACATATATCCACGCATATCCATACTTATCCACACATATCCACGTTTGGATATGTGGATATGATATGGATGGATATGTTGAAAAAATATACTTATTCACTGTATTTTTTTACATATACACAGATGATTTCGATTGTCCATCTGTGGCGGACCATCGAGACCAAATGTGGATATGTATGGATATGGTTTCGGAAATGAAATTTTTTCTACCTATACAAACAGTAATTGTAATTCTAACAAGTAATTGTTCAAACTATTTATATTTTTCGTTTTTATATTTTCCCTTACGTAAACACTTTATTTTTAAGCACACTTGTTTAAATATTTCATTTTTTAAATTATAAATTTAACGAACCATTTTAAGTAATGATCATTTTTCCGAATGATAAATTTGTTGCTCTCAATTGAGTATCAAATTAAGTTCAACCGAACCGAGAAAGCAGAGGACCAGAGGCATCCTTTTGAGCCTGTTCTGGAGGATTTGGTTAAAGGTATTATTAAATGCTATTTACCGTATAGTCATACATTTATATGGACATGCGTTATAATATGCGTGACTCCAAAGTATTTTTGTATTATCTGAATTCTTAAACGTAAATTGAACCGATCCCTTCCGTAAAAATATCTCATATTACATACAATATTTCACTATATAGTAGATGAATTTATTACCGCAAAATTAAAATGGACTAGAGATCAACCTTGTTACAATCTTGCCAAGATTCTTGGTACCAACCCAGTGGTTCGAAACCTAGATATCCTGGTAAGTCACCTAGAAGGTCACCTAGCCTGCCTTGGTTCAATGAGATTATTTATTAAGATTAATAAAATATTGCTTACTAAATGTGCGTACAATTCATAAATAATTAGATAGAATTACATGATAGCGATAGCAATTAACTTGAAATTATCCTTGTTTTTAAAAAAAAATGTAAACTTAACCCTCTTATTATTGAAAATGTGGAATTCAATAATATATACAATAAAAATCTTATATTT
>JAUZNC010049878.1:0-49094 GCA_034780395.1 Vannuccia rotundouncinata | reverse complement strand
GAACGAGAGAAGTATGGTATAAATACGGCGGCCTTTTTGTTTACTTTTTTCAATATAAGCAATAGAAAGCTTCATTGGATTCGTTAAAAACGTTTGCATTAAAATAACTTTTTGCCCATTGAGTGATTTCTGAACATTTTCTAGTCTTAACCCTCTAATCTTAAATCAAATCTCTTCAAGAAAATAATTTGATTGTTAAATATGCTGGATTATTTGTGGATCAGAATTCTCTGAATCCTGCATGCCTGACCTAGATCACAGACGAAATTAACAAAGTATAAGATTGTTGAAGAAAGCTTCCATAATAGACACACCTTTCACTCAATCATTCTTAAATTCGGTCTTAGAAATAAACTTACATTCCACACTGCAAAACCACTAGACGACTTCAGAGTTTTTCTTTTGTTCCAGCCTATTATACTATAATATCTTATTAGTTGATTTCTTTTACTTTAACTTCGTATAATTCGTTCAATCGCAACAATATCACGTAATATTTTCCCTATCCTACCTATCATTTGCATTAACTTTGTTCATTTTTGTACAACAGCTTTATCATATAAAATCCCAATTTTTACGTCATGCTTATGTAAGTTTTTTAAATGACGTTCTTTTTTATTTTGTATTCGTTCTTTTTTGGATCCTGTTAATCTTTTACTTTATGTAAAATGTTAATTTGAAACGTGCACCTATACCACACTTTTAACTGCCTTTTTGTATCTCAATTCCCAATTGATACTAAATATAAACGCTTTATTTTTATTACAACTATTATTATCGGATCGATTATTGTCATTTTACATCTGATCGTAATACATTTATAGAGTCTTAGATGCTTCCTAAAATTTATATGAAATACCATAGACATTAGATATCCTGACTTTTGTAGTTATAGTGCAATGTCTATGAAAAAATACGTATCTTACAAAATATATTTCATCCGAATTAGAAAATGTATAAATTTTCCATAGTTCATAAAAGATGTCATAAAAAAGTTGTAATATTTTTAACAATAACTTTAAAACTAAAAATACTTTATATAACAATAATAGTTACTTAAAACAATAATACCTGTCTAATAAAATTAATATTTACAATATTGTAGAGACAAACATTTCAAAAACATCTTTGAAATCCATATTTGTCATCAAAGATTTAATGGACCTTATTCGAGCCTCTATAGGTACTATTTATAATTTTAAATTCGAGAATAGTCATATTTTTTATTGCTACTCAATCAATACCCAATTAAATTATAATATATTGTACCTATATGACAATAATAAAGACATATTAGAACAGATTTGACCATACCTTTTGCCCAAATTCTCCAGCAAGTCCAGTTTGTCCACGGATGCCTCGAGGTCCCTGAAGTGGTTAAACAGATATAAATATTTGAAATGATGGCTAAAACATGTTTCAACAAAAGAAAATTTTTTTACAAAAATAATTTACATCCTAATAAAATATGTTGCTTCTCATAACTTACACGGGGTCCAGGATTTCCTGGATTTCCAACTGGTCCAATGTCGCCTCGAACACCCTTTTCTCCAATAGGTCCGTTCACCCCCGAATCTCCGGCTGGTCCTTCCTTACCCGGAGCTCCCTCTGGTCCAGGGGCACCGCGAAGACCGGGATGGCCTCGACTTCCTTCGTAACCAACGGTCCCGTCACCACCGGTTGCTCCACGAACTCCTCGCTTACCTTGCTCGCCTACCAGTCCCAACATTCCGCGTTCACCTCTTCGACCTAGAATGCCATGATTTGTTCGATAAAAATATTTTGAATATAAGATACGTATAGCCTGTATCATTAAAAACAAGCGTTTTTCATTTTTTTAAAGTTTAATTTATTATAATTCTAAGCATAAAATAACGATACAATTAATTTCAACTAAGAATGTTTGTATGAATTTAAAAAGCGGTTGAAAACCGAGATGGTTTGTCTAAACATAATTTTCATCGTTTTCCATTATCTTTGTCATATTATGCTTCATGGCTTTTTTTAAAGTTAGTAGAGAATAAATAGTTTCGAATTATAGCAATTATTGAAAAAGATAATTAAAAAAATGTTTTGATTAAATTGAATAAAAAATAGAATAACTATTAACCTTTAATTCCTTCAATTCCGGGCATTCCTTGTGGACCTTGAAGTCCCGGGCTACCTTCTGGACCCTTAGGACCAGATGATCCAAAGTTTCCTTCCTCTCCAGACATACCTCGAATTCCAATCTTTCCTGACTGACCTTGTCGTCCACGATCGCCTTGTTCACCCTTGGGACCCAATGGTCCAAGCGGTCCCCGAGATCCCCGACCACCCGATGGTCCTGGCATTCCATGAGAACCACGTCCAGCCCTAGGGCCTGGAAATCCAGGCTCTCCTTTAGGACCGTGAGGTCCGGGACCTCCCTTGGGTCCCTCAGGACCTTCAAATCCTTGTCCTCCACCAAGTCCATTTGGTCCGACCTCTCCTGGACCTCCAGCAGTACCATCAGTTCCGGGTACACCCTGTTTAGTGAAGGTTGTTAAACAATTGAATTTTTGTTCCAGTTTATTGTTATCGATGTTTATGAAGTGAAAGTAAGAATAATACACTTGAATATTAGCGACAATATCGTAAATATATCTTTTTTATTTTGACAAATGAATACAATTTACGATTAAAATTCTAATCCTATTTTAATGACGAACGATTTAATTATTTTTCAATATATAACCAATTATACGATAAATAAATATGTTTCAATAAAATCTATATAAAATCCAATATGGCGAACATAAAAGGAGAATTTCAAGTGGCCCAATATCTTAAAATGTTCGCAACAAATTAATGTACATTTGCGCCAAATTTTGTGCTTGTATCACACAATGCACAAAAGGTTTGCTATGCTGCCCCACTATATAGTCACATTTAATTAATTAATTTTATAAGTAAAAAATAATGTAAAAAGGAATAATGAAGTATATTAGATATATACCTATAAGCAATAACACTCACAATTCGACCTTGAGCTCCAACTGAGCCCCGTGGTCCAGTCTCTCCCAGAGGCCCCCGGGAACCTATAACTCCTTTGGGACCAAGTGGTCCAGCTCGTCCTTTGAATCCAAAATCTCCTATCTTTCCTTTAATTCCTCTGTCTCCAAAAATACCCTTGAAATTAGAATAAATATATGTTTATTGTATTGAAGAATGGCTTCTTCAATTAATTGTTATTAGTTACCAAAATTATTGTGTAAGAATTAAAAAATAAAAGGTAACTGGGAGACTTTAAAACCAAAATAATCCCTTTTTTAATTAATTAAAATTATACTAGTTATACATCTAAAACTAGAATATAAGTGCGCAAAGTTACTTTTTTGTATTTTTTTATTTTTATAATAATCCTAGAAAATTTAATAAAGATGGAGTCAAATCAAAATGGAATATGGATATAATTTATATTCCATTGCTATAGCCTATTCCATAATTCAATTAGAATTGAAATCAAGAAAATAATTTTAACTTTACCGACGTTAAATCCAAATTTTCAACTGTTATGTTCAGAATTTCTAATCGCTGAAAAAATTCTAAACATTTGTGACGCAGATAAAGCTTTGGTAATTTCAAGTTATCAAAACACACCATAAAATTATAAAATAACATTATATTAACTATTATAATTGATTGAAACTTGTTTACATTTTTAATATTTTGTTAGTATTTATTAATATTTTCATTACCTGAGGACCACGTCCTCCAGTTGGACCTTTGAAACCTCCCTCACCGCTTGGCCCCGAAGAGCCAAAGAGACCTATAAGGCCTTTAACTCCATTCTTGCCTGAATCACCGGTTTCACCGTCCTCACCAAGGGGTCCTACGGGACCTCTAGAACCCAGTGCTCCAGGATATCCCTGCATACCTATCAATCCAATACGACCCATGGGTCCCGGCATACCAAGCGGCCCGGGAAATCCTGGTGGTCCTCGATCTCCCGGAGATCCCTAAAAAAGAAAATATTTCATTTGAGTTTTTAAAGCGCTTTAATAAGAAAAATGGTTAATTGAAATATTGAATAATGTCTCACCATAGTTAATGTGACCATTTCCGCAAATGTCTGATTAGTTCTACGGGAAGAAAATGTTTGAGGACCTTTGACCATTTGACGTGGTCGTTTCATATATTCAGTAGTGTCATTCGGAGGCTGAAAAGACATTTAATTATTAAATATTTTTGAAATAGAATATTTTTAAAATACAAAAACCGAATGTATGCAAAGTTTTAAGATTCGAATTGTTTTGGGATCGATTATAATATCTTTGATAGCTACTCTTATATTCAATGAAACCGATACAACTAATAAAATAATTTAATTAATAGAAAAGATATTCGACACAATAGCCATTCTTAAGTGGATAATTAGAATAAACTATGAAGGTGTTTAAAAGAAATTGTTGAAATATCACCAACTAAATCTCACCTAATTTTAAATCTCGTTTGTAACCTTTTCTATATTATTCGATTAAAAAATAATGAATATTTAAAACTATAAATTTATAAATTGCGAGAACAAATTTATTATAAATATTATATAGGTACTAAAAAATAACTTAAATAAATAAGTACAAATAAATTTAGATTATCAGATTTAATATTATTATGAAATATAATATTATCAATAACTATCATTTTAGTTTTTTTATATATTTTTTATATGAATTCCTTACAATATTGTGAAATAGATTTCAGTGTATCGTTCAATGTACATGACTATTTCTACGTTATCTGCGACAGAAAAGCTATAAATTATTTTATATATTATAATCATTAATTATTTAAAATATATATTTTTTATTTACATACTTTTCTACTTTATTCCTCTAACTGAAATATTTGATTCGTTATTGATCTGGTGATATGACATCTAACATCAATGTCTATAAATAGATTATATTTCAGATTTCTAAAACTGTAAGTTGCAAATTTTGTTGGATTTATTAAATTTTGCTTTCTTTTAATAAATCAAAATATTTATTTTTAGTTTTTTGATTGAAATCAAATAAAAAATAACTATTTTTAAAAACTATAACAGAAAACAGTGATTTATATAGTATTTTTGGTTTGCGGTATTATTCAGGGCGTTTACTTTTCCAGCTGCACCGGGTAATCCTGGAGCTCCATTGAGACCATCCTTGCCTGGATCTCCCGGAGGGCCACGGGGTCCTGGATAACCAATAATTCCTGACCTTCCTTTGGAGCCCGTTCTCAAGGGCAGGGTTGTGGGCTCTGGAGTTGGAGCGAGTGTCGTAGGCTCCTCTGTTTCTTCTGCACCGCCTCCTAAGTTAAATTCCTCTTCCACAGCCGGATGAACAACGAACGGTGGTTCAAGATCCGGAGCATGAAGTTGAGGTGGAGGGGTTATTGAATTATCCGAAAAAATGGAGTTCTAAATAAAACATCCAGTTGAAAAGCATATCGTTAAAATGTTGTCAAATTAAAATGGTGACAAGTCAAGGTAGCATTAATGCAATTCATCCATGACTGTAAATTTAATAAAAATAGTCATGAAAGTGTTTTAAAAATAAAATATTTAAACATTAACAAAATTCCGTGAAAATTATTCTTCAATAAATGATCTTTATTAATTTTCTAGTTTCTTTATTCCAATTCAAAAACATTTCTTTAATTCTGTAAATACTTATTTTCTAAAATTTGATAATTAAATATGTTATTAATCATAATTTAATAACTTCTGTTAAAAACCGTCGAAAAGAATCTTAGAGAACAATCACCATGCTAAATTTGTGTTAGTAATTACAAAACATGCTTTTTATTTTATTAATAAAATAAAAATTCTCCATTTGGAACAAAAAGCCTGCGTGTTGTTGTAAAAACTGTCATATGCAGTGTCAGAATGTTTCACCTAGTTAACTCGATTATGTATTGCATGCTCTTACAAAACCATTTTTTTAAGACTTATCTAGAATTTGTTATGTTTAAACCAAAATTACAATTTTGATATATTGTCTTAAATGAAATTAATCAGAAATGCATGTAAAAGTCATTCATTCTCATAACATAGTCCATTCGAAAAAGTCACTATAAACAAAAGTTATATTTCCTCACCGATTCTCTGTTTTCTGAAATATTAATTAAAACGATAAACCTGTGTAAATTAGCACATATAAAAGTCATTTGTGTGTGGAGTTGTGTCAAATATGTTTGCGACAGATAGACGGTCACAACTCCTATAATTTAAAACAATAATTATTCCTTTTCATTCAGATTTCGATTGTTAAAACCTGAGGGGTTTTTTCAAAATTGTATCTCATATACTAATCGTAAGAGTTTTGGTGCCTTTTCAAATAGATAATTAAGACCTTCATTTAGTAATTGTAGTCTCTCACCTTGGGAATTTAACGCGAATGCACATGCAGAAAATCCAACTGCTATTATGCATATCCTGGTCAGAATAAAGGAATTCATCTTCTCAAAAGATATATAAACCACGATCACAAATTAACTTGTGGCCACACAGCCGACCACACAAAATCGAATAGTCTGACTAACCAGTCAACTCTGCTCAAATCTAGTAACTTTCTGATTATCTATCTATAATTCTTGCATACCAGATCACAATATACACAACTAAGTCCTTCTAGTTATAGCAGATCGATTTGTGGCAAACGTATATCTTTAGTTAGAAGGGGAGTGACTTCGTCAGCCAGGGGTATCACTAGCAACAAGCTATAGTACTGCGTTTTTGCCTTGACACGTATTGGCGGAAGAGGCACCCAAGTGGCCAAGGCTTCTTTATACTAAAAACCTCTGAAGCAAGCGTGGCATGAAGACAATTTCGCCTAGTAGACTTAGCCGGCAGTTGGGTTAGACCCAAACCTCATTTCTACCTTGTTCAGGATTATTTTAGTTGGTAGCCCTGTTCATGATATGCTGTGATATAATGTGCAGTCATGTCAGACTTCCTTTCATTAACCAAGCTGCCTTAGACATGAAGGCGGTTTGACTTCCCGGGCCACCATAACATACTAAAAGAATATTTAGGAAGAATCAGTACGAGTGAACTGATTCTGTATGTGTGTGCGTGTGTGTGTGTCTATTTCTCTCTTAGCCGAGTTACATTTCTGCATCTTCTCTAGAAAGTAACTTTTAAATTGTGTTATTGATCATATTTTTTGCCAATACAAAAAGGCAAGTCATTCAGATATCTATTTACAGTAAGTATTATAGCACTTGTAAAAATCGAAACAAATTATATTTAAGTATTTATTTTATAATTTAGTACATTAAAATATACTTTTATTAGTCTGTTTATATATGGGTAACCCTAATTAAAGATTGAATGAAACTATAATAATATAAACATAAGTTGCAGTCGTCGTCATAGAAACAATGATACTATATATACAATCTAATAGGAAATATTGGCAGCTATTTGAATGAACTAGTTTATAAATAGTATCTTAAATATTCTCACAATCCGGATCAATGAATACATACAGATTTGACTTTTCATATTTAATAAATATATAAATATCATATTGAATTTGAGTAATCCAAGCGGAGTTGCCATATGATGATCATTGACTGTTTTTTCATATAGTTATACTATTTATAAGGTTATGAATAATATATATTTAATATTAAATCAATACGTATTATTTTCAAATATGATCAAAACATTAGGTATTTAATAATTTTTAAAAGTCAATGTAATGACTGAAGCATTAAAAATATAATACACTAAAAATTAACAAAATTCTTAAAGAATTATATTATGAGAAATTATTATTATCCAAAGAATAAAATTGTAAAATTTAGATAACAATAAAAAAATAACGCTTGGAGAGAATCTGTGGTGACGGACGTTTGGGGTGGCCGCCACAACACGATATTTATTTTACTTGATGATCCTTGTGTGTATGTATTTATATATAATCAAATTTTCTTCTTTAAATCAAAATGATCGCTTAATTAAATATTAAACATAATCAAAATCATTAAGCCACTGGATATTTTCGAAATATGGCACTAAATTATGTAAATGAATTTTTTTTTTAATATTGAAGCATAAAAAGAGAATTATTAATTCGAAAATGGTATTATAAAAACATAAAGATTTATTACAATATTTAAATGGCCAATTTTACAAAAATAAAATTAAACACAAATTAATCCCATTTATTTAGGTGGTGTTAATAACTAAAACAGACTAGGTATGGTTGTCATTACAAATACGTTGTAGAGTACAACTATAACATTACTGTTAGTGTTTGTCTTAGTGCTTTTAGTGAACAGAAAGGAGTTTGTCTTAATCGTTTCATTAAGAGCCACATGAGACCTGTGCTCTGTGGTTAGCGCAGATGGGTTCATTGCATTCAGAGCAAGCAAATGTTGTCTTTGTCTTTCTGTAGTGTACACATCACAAGGCAGCGACATTTGTACAGTTGAAAAAATTTGTTTCATTCACAGGAATAAAACATTATGAGCTTCGAAGCTAATTAACTCCATCGCTGTAAGTGAAGGATGTTCGGAGATTCCAAGTTGCACGACGTCGCTTGATGAGTGGGTTAACCAACTGATATCAAGTATTAATTATGAAATTGTAATGACTGGATTGTTTTTGGTGCGTTTCTTTCTCGGATGCAAATATAATTCCACCATTAAGTACAGAAATACACAACATGTTAAAGCATACTGAGTACAACCATCTTCTGCATTTTTATTTGCACAATAGCATTTCCCCGTTTTGTTTATAACGTCTGATTTATTTGGTTGTAAAACTTGACGGTTTCTAGCTTCTCACCGGCTAGGGCTGCTGTTTGGTTTTCATAGTGGGCAAATAAGTTGAAATACTTCATTTTTTCAATAGGAACACAGTAAGATTTTTGAGTCGGTATTGTAGAATTAGAGAGTGTCTTTCGTACTCGTCCAGAATAGTCTTCCTCAAAAATCATTACAAAGCGTTGGCCAGAGAAAGAAAATGGGAGAGAAAAGACAGGCGCTCGATTGATTCAACACATAGATGGTTTTAATCCCAAACGTCAGCTAATAGGTTTTTAGTACTAACTTTGAATTGACCTGCATGATAAAAATCACAAAATTTCTCATTTTAAAATTTCATTGGCGATTTACAGAACTTTGATTGTGTCATTGTGGTGGCGGCTACCTCAAACGTCATTTAACGGTTAAATAAATTTTAATATTAATTTAAAATATATTTTAATTTGAAAACCGAAAATGTTCTTACATTTAAAGAAATATTAATACACAACAGTAGAAATTTGTTTGGGGTAATTTGTTTTAAGATAAAAAATAGCTTTTTTTTCTTTTGCTTTTTTTGGGGGGAGGACTTCTACTAATTTCTTTTTAATTTAAGTGTTACAAGTGTTGTCAAGATTTTTTTATTTTCATTTACTTTCTAATTAAAAATTGTTTAAGTCGTTTTTAATAAATAAAATATTATAGTCTTTAAATACCAACAAAAATTTGTAAACAACATTCCGCTTGATTTCACTTGTAAATGTAAGTGGTAAACTTCTAAATTAATTAATCTTTCTAATGTTAAATAAATCTTAATTAAAAGTAACACTACTCATGATGTACACATTATGTGTATCTATATTATAGTACCAAAAATATACAGTACTTATATATCATAAAAAACTACAGTACCACATTCTGCTATACTTATACCTAAACAACCAAGAGTGATAATAAGGCCCCCTCATTTTTATTTTGCATCTGTATCATAAATGCTTTCTACCAGTAATTCTCACTTACTGACTTTTGTCAAGGAATATGTTCTACAATGTATTGAAATAGATTTAGAAAAACAATCCTTTTCTATTAGATTTTATAATTATGTTAATCTTATTTTATTTAAAATTTGTTATTGGTACATGCATAACTGTCCCATTCACAAACCATTTGTACCATTCAAATTGTTTGTTGTTGTACATCCCATTTGTGAACTGGACAAATTTGCTCCCAGCACACAACAATAATAAGTTCCACTTAACTCAGGAGGCTTTAGCTGCCAAAATGCTCTGCCCTTTTCCTATTAGATAAGTCACTAATACTAAAATTTATATTTTATTGACATTGTGGTAAGACTATTCTTTATAAATTAAGAAAAATGCAAAGCTGGTGAATTTGTTTTTAACTCACAGAAAATTCCACCTAAACTTTCTTATAAATTATGGAATTATCCTGAAGATTTGCTGAAATTGTCCTGGAATTTTATTTTTCAAAAAGTATATGAACTCTGATATGTATATATATAAAGCTGTTAAACATATACATGGAATAATATATATATAACTTTTGCACATTATGCAAATATATACTATTTTTAATCATGTTAACACATTTTTTGAGGAATGGTATAATATGTGTTTTTATACAGTATACTGTATAAAAATATACAGTATTTTTAAACTTTACTATTTTTATAAGTATTCTGAAATATTATAATAAATAATATACTTGTTATATGTACATTAAAAATATTATGTTTACTATAAATAATATTTATTATATTCTAAAATTCTTTATAGTGTTTAATAAATAGATTTTTAATAGGAGGGATATTTTGATAAGTAAAAGCAATATACCTTAAATAAAACAAAATGCTAGATACTCAATAGCACTTTTTCTGTACATTTAAAAAAAATCAATTAATAGCCAAATAGAATATCATATACCTTTCTTATACCATAGTGTGAAACATTTTATCAAATTTTTTTATTTATGAATTTTTATTATTTTTTATAGTTCTATAACAAATATATCAATCTCTGGGCATTTATTTGATGGAAAAAAAAGCCTCAGTACATAGTTTTGTTAAATATGTTTAAGTATATGGACATCTCAAACATTAACTGTTTGAAATATTTTTTAATGTTCTTTTTTTATTTTTTAATGAATACTTATAGAGTTGATTGCATAAAGCGGTATTAGCTTACTGCCAGTAGTAACTCGAGGAAAATCACTACATTTAGTGTCATGCAGATTGCATAAACTGCAACCAGTAGTACTACTGGGAGTAAAATATTTATGCCAGGCTTAAATACTTGAAAATCAATATATTTAATCCAATGGTCTACTACCAAGAGGGGCAGGTATAACTCCATCATTTCAATTTAGTTTTCATGTTAGCATTGAAAAAAATGGAAAAATTATATAAAAATTCAAATTTCTATGGTTTTCTCTCAAATTTCATGAAAATGCACATTTTAATGATGTTATTTATATTTTTGAATAAATAGATGCATATCAATTTGTTCATCTAAATGTTTTCTAAATATTAAAAGTAAAATTACATTTAAAAGTCATGCTTATCATTTTCCAGAAATCTATTAATATTAGTACTAAAGCATATTTTAGCTTGAGAACCAATATTCAAATGTTTCTAAGAAAATAATTAGTTTGACATATCCATATAATTTTGCTTGAAATGTGTTGAAAACGATTAGATGAACAAAATTATGCGCATAAGTTTATTCATAAGTGTGAATAACAATTTTTTCTCTCTTTAAAATGTACATTTTCATGAAATTGGGTGAAAAACATAAACAATTTCCTATTTTTTAATATGTAATTCTCTTTAAAATAATTTACAATTTCTGCAACTTAAGATTTACATATTTGATCATCTTATGGATCATATTACTTGATAAAAGTATCAAACATTTTAATTAAAAAACCCTAGGATCCTGGACTATTAGTATTATTTTAAATAGCTATCTATATATAAATAATTAATGTTTGAGATATCCAACCATATTTAACAAATACACTGCCACAGTTTAATTAGAGAAAAGATTTGATACATATTCCAAATATATTATTCTATACTCTACCTGAAAATTGACATATTTTTTTAATTAGATCTATTAAATATGCTTTTTATTTTAAAGATGAGAATATTAAAATTCATTCTTTCTGATATAATTATATAGCTAGTATGACTCTCAGATTATCTAAAATTACAACTATTGAATTTTTGAAATTATGAAACCTAAAAAATTATACATTTATGTAAACATTTCTCTATTGTTAGCAATATAACAATTATAAAAAAATATGCTTTTCAACATGGAATATTTTTAGTTGCTTATTTATCCTAAATGATAGAAGTAAGTTTTAATTCCATATATGTACATATATATTTAAAATATACTCTCTGTAATGTATTCAGTAACATAAAGGACTAAAATAGTCTATTATATAAATTATTATATATAATTATTATATGGATAATTTAAAAGGTTTGAATATTTATCTTCTCACTTAATCAAACATAAAGTACATTTATAAATCTAATAAACTTTAATTATTTGTGTTGTTGCATTAATTATTGTGTTGTTATTTGTAAACATTGCAGGTATACTGTTTACTATTGATGTTTTTGTAATTGAAACCTATCATTTACAAATTTACTCTGTTTTATAAACTATTTAAATATCATACAGTGAAACACAAAATATAAAATAGCACATTGTCTATTGCATTGTTGTTGTTTTTTTTACTAATTTATGTCATTTTCAGTTTGTTAATGTATTAATTAATGTTTTTTTCAGAAATAAAACTGTTTTTGTCAGTAAAATGGCTAACATTGAAGACCAACCAGTTGGAGGAGGGGGTTCAAAGTTCAACTGGGACCAAATTGACGAAAACACCAATCCTTTTGAGATAATAAAAGCCAAAATTAATAACTCCCCACTTCCAAGCAACAAACCTATTATAGAACCCACCCCTGAAGCAGTTAAGTCCAATATTGAGATCACAAACAGTCCAATTAGAAGCATTGATTCCGACACTAGCAAGCCTTCAAAGAGTCATGTAGAGTCCTCACTGCAAGAGAACATTCGTCAAATGCGACGACTTAAACTTCAACAGCAAAAGATCAAAGAAGCCACAAAGGATGTAGTTGGAGATGAGAAAAATATTGGGGACACTAGTACGACTGAAAATGGTTTTGAGGACAACAATGATAGAGTCCCAGGAGGTATGTCTATGATATGCAATTATCTTTTATTTACTATATTAAGTATTACTTAAGAAGTAATTTTTTCTTTTCTTTTTAATTTTGCTATTTATTGGTCGAATTAATTTTAAATGCTTTAAAATGTTTTGTAGTTTTCAGATGAGAAATTGTAAGTATCTTTCTCACAAAATACTAGTATTTCTAATTTAATATCTTCGACATTAATGTCCTTTCACATTTCAAGCTGCTACTATCTACCGCATTAATTTAATAGATCACATACTTAGTATATTTATCATTTTCTTTCTAGTTTTATCGGAAAGTAATTGTTACTAAAACCGATTGAAATTTCGTGTCTATTATTTAAGATACTATAATGAGTTTTTTGAACAATCACGACGTTTTTTGTCACAATTTTGTCACAATTTAGAATTTTATATAAAAGTAAAACTATTAAGTTCTATTTTCTTCTGGATATTCATTCAAGAAGTTTTTATTTCCTATTTTTAATTTTCCTTTTGTAGCTAATCATTCGAATTTATCAACACCGAAATCAGCCAATTCTCCTCTTAATAGGTGCAGCGCAAAGTAAACATTTTCTACCTTATAACTTATTTTGTTCTCTACGCTATGATTGACTTTCTTTTTATTTCAACAGTGGTGATTCTACAACTGATGGAGCACAAGGTGACAGTCAGTTGAATTCCAATTCATCTGATCGTGCATCTACTGTAGAAGAGGTTGGTAGTAGAAGTTGATTAATTTGATTTCCTTACTTGGTTTATGTGTTTGCTGATCTTTTATTTTATGATCTAAAAGTGAACGTCTATCACCGTGTAGGTTTATTAGTGAGGGTCTCAAGGTATATCTCAATGTAGCATTGTGTATTGTCCAAATAGACCAGTTTCGTCAATAAATAAATGTAGGTATGTGTATTGTAATACAAATACAATAAACGTGAAATAGTTTGAGAAAATTCTTTTTGTTACAATGTAATAAAACATATAGGTATAATATAGGGGGTATCTTAATTTAATAAGGTAACTGCTATTGTTACGTACGTGCATGATGCCTAAACATTTTTTTCCCCGTATATTCAATATAATATCATTATCTAGGTATATTATTATTATAAATCGAGCAACGTACGTTTTGTGTTTAGGGAAAGCTTGAAAAGAATGTTATCAATCAATGTTGAAAGATAGAGTATTAGATACCAATTGAATTTAGTGTTTTCCATGTTTCATAAACCGATTATATATATAAATGTAGATCCGTATATGCATACGAACCGATAGACACTTTGATTTAGGTTTTGAAACTCATGATGGTAATTTTTCAACAACAAAAAATCAAGATTTGTTGGGATTTCTACTTAAAATTTTAATTTTATACTATTTTCAAAGATTAGTGTCTAGAAAGTTCTTTTATTTTCGTCTTGTTCTACTCTCAGTGTCCTTTATAAAACATTTCTCTTTCCGTCACCAGGTAAAAGGTTCAGGCGCTGTGAAACTGGCCCCCTCTTCCACCTTCGTTAGACAACGGCCAGAACGCACTCCTGTTCCAGTGAATGCTCTCACCACCGTTGATGATGTCGATGTCATCGGGATCCAGGAGGACAACAAGCGACTCAAGTCTACCATTGATGACATGAAGTCAGTCCTGTTTCCTTTTCTATGGTTCATAATTATAGGTTTTATTACACACTTAAGTGTAGCTTTATCTGTATTTACGAATTGTTCTAAACGTTTTAAATAGCAATGTTTTTTCTTCCTATGAACACGGAAAACTAAAAGGGTCTATTTGTAGAATGGATCTGGTTATTGATTTATTCGGTTAAAAGTTGTATTGCTTTATTATCAAAAGTGTTTTTTTAAAGGTTTTTGTCTATATTGCTAAAGTAAAATTAAAAAATGTTCTACATCATAGTTTTATATTATTATTTCTGAATGTTTGTGATGGCTTTGAATGAATACCTACTGCTACGGATGTCTATTCTTGAACATTAGAGAAATATCGATTTATTGATTAGGACATCTGCTTGGATGTCTATTTATTGATGAGGACGTCGGCTTGGATGTCTATTTAATGATTAGGACCTCTGTTTGGATGTCCATTTGTTGATTAGGATGTCTATTTATTGATTAGGACGTCGGCTTGGATGTCTATTTAATGATTAGGACCTCTGTTTGGATGTCCATTTATTGATTAGGATGTCTGCTTGGGTGTCTATTTATTGATTAGGACGTCAGCTAAGGATGTCTATTCTTGAACATTAGAGAAATATCGATTTATTGATTAGGACATCTGCTTGGATGTCTATTTATTGATTAGGACGTCTGCTAGGGATGTTTATTTATTGATTAGGACATCTGCTTGGATGTCTATTTATTGATTAGGACGTATGCTAGGGATGTCTATTCTTGAACATTAGAAAAATATCGATTTATTGATTAGGACGTCTGCTAGGGATGTCTATTTATTGTTTAGGACGTCTGCTAGGGATGTCTATTTATTGATTAGGACGTCAGCTAGGGATGTCTATTCTTGAACATTAGAGAAATAGCGATTTATTGATTAGGACATCTGCTTGGATGTCTATTTATTGATTAGGACGTCTGCTAGGGATGTCTATTTATTGATTAGGACGTCTGCTAGGGATGTCTATTCTTGAACATTAGAAAAATATTGATTTATTGATTAGGACATCTGCTTGGATGTCTATTTTTTGATTAGGACGTCTGCTAGGGATGTCTATTTATTGATTAGGACGTCTGCTTGGATGTCTATTCTTGACCATATTGGGAGATCGATTTATGGATACAATTGGTTTATTTAGTTGGTTTAGGTTTTATTAATGACATTCTTTAAATTTTTTAAATATTTTACCTTTCTATAACTATATTTGTAATTTAGTCATTTTGATAACCTTTTCCCTTATAGACGGTGCATCGGGGAGTACGAACGCACTCTGAATCAAATAATTGCCGACAGACAACGGAGTGAAGCGACCTCACGCGACTCCTTGGAGGGCATCCTTGCGGAACGTGACCAAGCATTGGACGAGTTGTCCACCATGGAGAGGGCCTTTGGTGACTTGCACCGAAGGTTCGAAAAGTCGAAACAAGTCATCGATGCATTCAAAGCAGTGAGAATAGTATTACTATGTTGTAGATAATAATATAATATCGGTTTGTTTATTTAAATAATTAATACTATCGCAGCCTGTTGTGGATTTCCATAATTATGACAGTATTGTGTGGATAGATCTAAGTTTTCTGAAGTCGTGTTTGGTTCAGTAGCTTATATTATATATATTCTGACATGGTTTAACTAAATATTTCAAATCTATTTACACAATAATGTCATTCGATTTTAGGTTCAAATGCAGCGAAATTTATTAGAATAGATTTAAAATGATTCAATCTAGATCTAAATACATGTTAGTGTGCATTTTCCCTTCAAACGACGCAATATATTACTTTTACTATAATATTATATAATTCCTCTCTGCGACGTTACAATGAAAGGTCGTAAATTTGAGAAATAGTAATAAATTATTTTTCAATACTCCATAATGCCTTTACCTTACATTTAACTGTTTTCCTTTACGGCATTTCGGATAAACGCAGTTGCTATGTTGAGTGGGTAACTATTATGTGGTGTTTTGATGACAAGTATCGGATTAGGGGACATTTGTTTTTGAGTGGTATCTTAAAAATCTACAATAAAAGGCAAAATGTATAGCAAAAGTAAATTAATCAAACGCATTTTAAAGTGGTATCTTGTCATGTGGTAAGTACTACACAGACACAATATTGCAGCAGTCATTATCTCACCGCATTTTACTTGCTAACTTCATTCAACCCACTCATTTCGTAAATGTATGGACTTAATCTTAGTTAAACTTTTATTGAACAATGCATTACTGGCATAGCTGTGAAAATAATAATACATATTTCGTTTATTTGTAACAGATTAAAATAAAGTCAAGATTTTTATGAGAGGCCATTTATAACCATTTTTATTTCAAAATTATATAGTTAAAAGTTAAAATTCTGCTAATTCAGATTTTTTAAATTATTTTATAAACGTTTATTTCTCCTTTACCAATAAGTGAAATGTTGTACTTTTTCATAAGACCGTGATCTGTCTTCTTCTCGTTAATCCAGAATGAAGAAGCCCTCAAGTTGTCAACGCAGGACGCTCAGTCAAAGATCAAACGTCACGAGGATAAGTATGATACTCTAAAGCATCACGCAGAGCAGAAGTTGAGAACGTGAGGCTCATTCTAACCTTAATTTATCCTTACAAAAAGATTACATTCAATCGTTAAACAGTTCAATTGACCAACCTTTTGTTTTTTGTTAATGTTAGGGCGAGTGAGGAAATCGAGACACTGCGTCGGTCAAAAGATTCCGAAATTGCTCGTCTTCATGCGGCATTGAAACGTTCGGAACTTCACGTTCATGGCTTAGAAGCTCAGCTTCAACAAAAGGTAGGTTCCCATTGTACTCAATTGATATTAGTTATGAGAGGACAACTAATTAATAGAATCTATATTACAAATTAAGAATAACTGCATAATATGTTGTATTATTTCTATTTAAACTTTTGTCTTGATTCGTTTTGTTCTTTTGAATCACATTTGTTCATTCTCTATAATAACTTAATGTTTTACTTTTTATCACACTTAACAGGTGGCAGAAAATGATGAATTGACCAAGATTTGTGATGAACTTATATCCAAATGTGCTAAATAGAGAAACGGGCCCACTAATCATATTCCATCTTTCATCAGTCGTAAAATGTCTTAATTATATTTTGTTTCAGCCAGATCTCTCTCTAAAATTTTTTTTCAAATAACCCTTCAAAAACACGTTCTGCTTATCTTTAAATAGTATTTGTTGTTAACTAAAACAGCTTCTTCTATCTGCAAATCGTAGTAAATAATTAGATATTTCCTTTTTGTTTTAACATAATGTTTATGTCTATAGTTTTATTAATCAGAACAACTGCAGTTAAAAACTATCTTGTTTTAAACACTGAGCCCACCATCAAACTTTCATTGTCCTCAACTAATATCAAACATTCCAATGATAGAAATGTCACGAATTTATATAATTAATATTATTCTACTGATTTCAGTGCGCATTTTCCAGTAAATTATATTTGGAATCATATCCGTGTAATTAATCGTTATCACCGAAAGGTTATAATATTTACTTTGCAAACACGGGTGGTTCGGATTTAGTCCACTTCTTTATTTTGTTATCAATTATTATTATTTTCTCTTCGTGATTTTTCGTGCAACATTTCAATCGCCTTCTATAAATGTGATCTTCGCTAAATGTGTACTTCATTTTGCCTTGCTGCCTATTATATATATATATCGATATTTATTTTAGAATATTAATTTTGTTAAAACATCGGGGCATTTCCAAAAAAGTAATATTTTTTATTTGATAAGATAATAATTTGATATTACACGTTTTTAATTAAAAAATAGTTGTGAGAAGTGCAATAAAATGTAATGACCAATGTACAAATCTGTGTGGGTTCTGGCTCAACGTGTTATTGTGAAGCGCATTACACTTTATTCTTTACAATTGTGCAATAATATTTACTCTGGCTGTTTTATCTAAAATTTGTATAGGAGACCAAATCTGATAAATTTACATATTATATCAATGCGTTATTTGTAATCATTCCAACTGATGATGTAAGTATTTATGTTGTATATGTATTAAGTAAATTTACTTTATATATTATTAATTTTTTTATTGCCTTTTGGAATAATAGGGATGTGTTCATAACGAAATGTTTTCATTATATTTAACATTTTTACCCGCATTTAATTATAACCATATTATATTAGGTATACTTTTGTTTTTAGAAAAATCCTGACAACTGGGTTAAATATTATTTTATAATTTTATTAAAAATCAAAACTATTATATGGGACCATCCATAAAGTACGTATGCAGACAATGCGGGGGCGGTAGAGTTCGAAAAGTGTATAAAAATGGAAAGTGCCTTTTTCACCATACCTACTTGGCTAGTAAACAGAATATACATTCCACGAAGAGTCTGAAACCTACTTTGCATTTTTTGTCTCTACACTACTTTTCAAAAACGGTCTGATTTTAAAATTTGAAACTCTATGATTATTAATTGTATACCCCATACTTTTACAATGCTTGAATAAAGTCTACACTACTTAGGCACAACATGTATAGCTAACATTGTCTGTTTAATAAATTGAATTTCAACTGCGAAGTATGAATATTCTTCTAGAGGGTGGTCAAAATTGGTATGATATATCTGTGTACGTACTTATTAAACAATATAGTCCCCATAGGGCGACACTCAACCATGACAATATCATTTTTGATTTCTATTAATATCACGCTATTCTTAAAAACCAAAATACGGTAGAAATATTGCTCGGACTGCTGATTTTTTGTTAAATACTACAACTTGTCTAAATACCTTTTTATATACTTAGTTAAAATTAGTAACATTATTGTTTTAGTATTCCTCGTTATATATTTTACAGAGTTATTGGCATATGAACTTTTGTAAGTTTACATCGTGTTTTTGGATAATTTTTAATTAAATAATATACCTGCGCCAAAATTTTCACAAACCATTCTTTCTAAAACAAAAGATCATTATATCATTTAAATTATTAAGGTAAAAATTATTATATTTATCCATTCATAGAGGGGATATCTGCCCGCGCGTAACGCTATTATACTTGCGCTACGGTGCATACGTATAACCATGCGTATAACGGGGAAGGGACTTTGGAAACCCTGTTTTTTGTGTAACGTTATTTGTGAATGGCCCCAATTAAACGGCTTCAGATATTGCCAGCAACCAACGCTCGCCCAATGCGCATTATATTAAACGGATTAGAAATATATTTTTTTTAAATACCGAAAGACATCAAAAATATAGATAGATTTTTAGATATTTTAAATTTCTTAATTAAATATTTCTATATTTTTAAAATGATATTTAATACACCATTGTATATTATATATTATAAATATTACACATATGTAATTGTCAATGGAATGCACTTATTATATTATTAAGATTTACCAATTTTTTTAAATACATTAATGAAGGCATGAGTCATGAAAAATGTAGTCAATTAAAATGGGCCCTTTAAAGCTGTACTCCCTCTATTGAAAATACATTCTATAGGGCCTGTTTTATTAATTATATATTTCTAAACTAAAGCGTTATTTTATTAGTAATTGTAATAAAATTAGTAAATAAGTGTAATCGTATACCTAATCTGTTTTTTACAAATACATATATACACAAATTAATTATTATTTTCTGCGAAACATTCTATATGAATTTATTGAAATTAATTATATTAATACCTTTTCAACTTCAAATTGGTCAAAATTAAGTTCAAATTAGTCAGCTGACCGTTAAAATCAAAGGTGTATTAAAGTAATTTCAAATGTGTCAAAGTAAATTTAATTTGGTCAGAAGAATTAATAATGAAAGAAAATAAGTTCAAATTAGTCAAAGTATTTAAATTCAATTTAGTCAAATGTGTTAAGTTCAGGGATCACGCTACGATTTTCAAAGTGGGTGGGGGCGCAAATTTACAAATATATATTTCATACTTATAGAGGCTCTAGTTTATGTTCGCCACCATGGTTCACCCCAAAAATACAAGTCATTTTCAGTACAAAATGTATCACTACAAAGTTAGACGATAAACATAAATTTTATAATAATAATTATTATTATTTTATGACAAAAATAGGAAAAGGAAGGAATTAACAAAATTTGTTGACAGAATATCAAGAATGTTCAAGTAAATCATGACACTGCAAAATCAAAAAACTACAAGTCAGCGGAAGTAATATCTTTCCAAATTAGTTATAACGAAGTGGTTTGCAAGCTTTAAGGAATTATAATAGCTACTGCGATGATTGTAAGGTTATCGACAACACTCTTATAATTAAAACAAGATTGGGCACATTTTACCAATTTGCAATTAGCGCAACGATTTGCAAATTGTATTACAAATTGGTAATTTGCGCGGGTAAATGGTTGCGCCAATTACCAATTCAAAGCGATTTGATTATTATGACGTATTATTAAAGCGTACCTATGATGTAGGTATGGCGATAATTAAAGCGTACTAAGTAGACAATTATTCACGAATCTTACCCAACTGAAACCTAAATTATAAAAAAACGCAATTTCAGCAATTATTTGTTATTTGCGGAAGAAATTTGTTATTAGCTCGAGCCATTTGTAAAAAGCACAAAATTTTTGTCATTAGCACAAGCATATATAATAGGTATATAACTTTAAAATAAAAGCGAGTATTCTTTATTTTTTGCAAACCGGTATGTATTATTAGCGTTTTTCAAGAAACAATATTAACGTAACGTTAAACCATTTTACTTGAAGAAAAAGCATTTATTATAGCGCTATATGCTTCAGGTGTTATTTTTGTAATATTTATGTGAAAACCTGCTTTATTTTATTAGTTAAGGAAACATTTATCATTGATACAATTGTAGGATTGTATTTGTAATTAGCTAGCGCAGCGTATATTAGTAATATGCGCAGATTGGTAAAATGCGCCCAACACCTCCTGTTTAAACTTTACTATTTCATCAAAATTAACTGCCTGCTCTGTTTAGCATAATGTTCATAGAAGTTCTAATTCAGAGAGCAACGCATATCCATCGATGTCATCAGAATATTGTGATAAAAGCTGTTGTTCTTCTTCATCATATGGCTCGCACCCTTAATTGCTTTTATAAGAGTAGCTGTTCAACCAAAGAAAATAACTTGTGGCTCGGTTGCTCAAAACGATCCGTATACGGATAATATAATAATATATAATAGCCAATATAACGGCGTCAAGGGCCTCAAAGTAAACAATTTTAAAATGATAGTCTATAGAGGAGGGATTGAAAGTTTCAGTCGCTTTTGATGTCTCGATCCTCATGACCGCAGTCACATGCTGAAGAGTGGGAAAAAATTTGGTTTAATTGCGCTTCCAATTGGAAGAACCGGATCTTCGAGATAATATGACGATAATACAAAAAAGATAAAGGGTTACATTTATTTTTTTCTAATTAGCAAAAAAGTGGGGGGGGGCCTTCCGTAGCGTGTCCGCTGAAATTAATTATTAACAAAATTCAATACACATTTTAGGAGTCATGAGAAAGTAAACAGCTAATACTTTAGAATAAACATTAAACAAAAAGTTTTTCTTCACAGAGGCACATTTCGAAAGATATATCATCGAGTGATTGAACTAATGGGAATATTTATAATGATTTTATCATATTTGTGATTATCTCTTGTAATTCAGTTAACACTCCAGTTCGAATGTAGGAACTGTAATTTCTTTCAAAGAAATGTAATTTTCGAAACACTGGGTATGCTTCTAAATATATTTCTGACGTTCGTGGAGTGTCACATGATCAGTTATTGGGGCGGCTTTACGAAATCGCTATTGTACCTAGACGTCTTTAAACAGCAATATATTGCGACAAAATTCTGCCATTTCATAGTTATTGAGAAAAGGTGAATATTTTGGTAAATAATAAAAATCGATATTATTTCCAAAATTAGGAGAATTGTTATGTGCACCAGCATAATCCGTAAAGCACTGGTTGTTTGTAGGTTGGTTGTTAACGTTCAATAGTTATCCCACTTCCCCAAAAAGTTAACAAAAATTTTTTTTCGTCCTTCTGTCATTAAAATCAACATTATTGTGAATAAGTCCTATAGTTGCGTACTAATGGCCAATGTGAGTTTTCTTTCTCATAGACCTTCTACTAAGAGAACAGCTTTTTGCCCCCGTAGATGTCATCCCTTTGAGCGCGATGTTATTAGATGACATTAAATTCATTCACAATTAACTATCTTGTGTTGATTGCATAGAGTCCATGATCATTCGTATACATTACCCACTTTGTATAATTCTTATTTATATGCATAACTTTTCCCTCGGACGTCGTCTTTAGGGATTTAAATTACTCCATCTAAATAGTTTAAAACTAAACGGACCAATTTGAATTTAATTTTACTAAATAGAAATTACATAATTATAAGTGGTATTACAAAATGAGACGGAAAGCTCTACTAATATGAACTTACTTCACAACAATGGTCAATTATAAATTGGTTTGTCGATGACTAATTTGATGTTACTTTTAAAGATTGCTTACGTGTATGTTTCGTTTCACTGACCTAATTTGAACTTAACTAATAACCAATTTGAAGTTGAATAGGTATAGTTGTTTACTACTTTTATGATTTAAATGAGGTAACCGGAAATGTTGCTTAGTGGGACACCATTTTTGTTTTTTTGCGATCAAGCTTAAGTTGTTCACGCTACCTTATATATTCCAGGTACTTTGATTATTTAATTATATATTATGATTTATTAACTAATTTCTATTATTTAAAAAAAACTATATTATTAGACAAAATTATATAAATTCAGTGTTTTAAAACATTGCCAAAGTGTTCAATATGTTTAGTGTAGGTACTTCCAGAATTTTTTGCAATGACAATTATTGCCATGAACTTGAACGTGCAATTACCATAGAAAAAGTCAGATACCTACTTAAGTTATATTATAAATTTTGAATTATATTGTATTGTTATATTTTGCATAATATAAATTTTTACAATTTTGTTAGATTTTATAAAAAATGAATAATTTTTACAGATATATCTCGATTTCATTTACTTGTAAATAAAATTGGTTTAACAGGAATTCCAAAAGCATTTTTTGCAGAACTCGGAATTTTAGAATTAGTGCAGGATCCACGTAAGGAAATTGGAATTAGTTCTATAAAAATATTTTAATTCAATATTTTTTTCATTAAATGAATATTCATATAAGTAGATGGAACTGATTATGACAAGGTTTAAATAATTCTTAAAAAACTGGAAAGTCTTAAAATTAACAAAAAATCATTCCAACATTACTTATAAAAGCAGGGATATGGTAATCTTCAGTGGATTTAGGCATATTTAGTGCCCAATTTTTAAATATTTTTTTTTTAAATGGATGTAATTTATGAAAAAAGATTGCACAATTTATAAAATTGGTTTGCATGATATTAATGGAATAGTTCTAGACATTTAAGGGAAAGATCCACACCCACAACATTTTACTGCAAGAAATTAATCCTTTTTTATCCTGATATTGAGGCCCCTGCTTACAAATATGGACCCCTAACATTTTTGACTTTAGTGGATGTACATATTTTTACCTGCTATTCCCATCTGTGTAAAAGTCCTGAAGATCTTGGGTGTGCAAAGTTTAATTATTTTGTATTATTTTCCATTCAATTAATTATTTTAATTGAATTATATAGATCCTCAAATTTAAAAATAGTCCTGGAAATCCTGGAATTTTGTCAAAAATACTATTGTTCTGGAATTTCATTACTTTGCCTAATTTATATATATTTTTACAAATATATTTCATCATTTCAGTATAACTGCCAGATATTTTAATAGTCAACATTTTATATAAAAAATAATGCATTTTTTACAAAGGCACCATTATACCTTAATGATTTCATTTAGCCAGCATATACTGATAATATATGAAAATATTCTAATATACACATATTTGAAAAAAATATTAATGAAAGGGATCCTAGAAAAGTCCTCATTTTATTACAATTTTTCTGTATGAAACCTGAATATTATATATAATTAAAGCTTTATAATTATCACATTTCTGTAAATAATCATGAACATTATAATTTTTATAAAATCAATATTTGTTATATTTAAAAAAACATAGTGACTAATCCAAATCATTGGTACCTTTTTTCTAAATTTCTATTTCTATTTTTTCTATTTTTCCATTTGACTTTTTTGGAGAAAAATGACCTAATACATTATAATATTATAAATCATAGTTTTATTACATGATTACACAGTGATTTTCACAGTCATATACTTGAATATACTCAAAAAAATTATGACAAAAACATGGACACCCTTATTGTGTCTTGATTGGTTAATTATTTTCAGGTCATTTATAATATGGTGTGACATATTGATTTAGCCTCCTATACCTATTTATATATAATATGAATGCCATTTAACCTATCCAGGTATGAGTGAAAATCGAGTCAAGGTGTATGAAGTTTATAAACTACTTGACCAGCAGGCAAGTGGTTTCCTGTAATCAAAAATATGGTTATATCCACTCATTACATAGATATAAGTATCACTAAGGAAGAAATATTATGGCTTACTGTATGTGCCATTTGAGTATACAACATCAATTTTTGTGGCACTTTTTTGTTATTTAACTGCATTTTAATTTTTTTTTAAATGCATTTCCCTCTATTTATAAAATGAAGCATATATTTTTTTAAATAATTTTTTGATAATGGATTTTTTTGATTTTGGATAATCAATATGTTTTTACCACATTTTTGATGTTCAAGGGTGGTATTGATTTGTATTGATTTTATTACTATGGATAATCCAATGTTTCAATGTTGATACACATTTTTGATGTTCAAAAAAATATTTTGCTATAATTCTATATATATATATATATATTAATATTTTTTATAAATACAGGGAAATGCAGGTTTTAAAAAAAATTAAAATGAGGATAAAAATTGAAAAAGTGCCATTATTGTTATCACTGACTCTCCATTACTGTGTGCAAAATTGATGGCCAATATACAATATATGGTTTTATAATGTATTCTATTTAAATTATAGACCAAAACTTTACTGTGCTGAAATTCCCTTAAACTAACAATAGTTAAGTGTATCACCTTTACTGTTACTATTTAAATTATAATATAGCTCTGTGGTGATGACTAATAATTGACGAATAATTTACTACTACTCCTACTCTGCATAAGCTAGTATTGATAGTGACATTAAGGGAAATTTTGAGGCTGATCCCATTTTTCTATTTGATTTTATTATATTAAGAATACAGTTAGTTGATAGATACTAACATTTTATGAGTAGAACTCTAAAAGACATTCAGAAAAATATTCAGACAGACATTCAATCTCCCTGTTGAAAAAAATATTTCAAATTTTTTTATCTATTATTTTTCCTAAAGTACACTCAAAATGGAAGATTGAATGTCTTTTAGAAAAAATAAATTTTCTTTATTTTTGATTTAAGTAAATATTTTGAATTTAAATATTGTTCTGATTGTATTTAGTAGAAATAATTTCCCATGGGAAATCAAATGTCTTTCTGAATGTCTGTATGAAAGTCTTTTTAGAGTTCTACTTGTTCACATTATTATTATTTTTTAAATTGGGTTTAGATAATGTAGGGGAGGCTGGAAAGTCCATATTTTGGCAGGCAAATAGAGTTTAAAATCCACTAGCCCGCTAGTGGCTTTGAAATCTTATTTGCATCAGTTCATTATTTTGAATACAGTTAAATATTTTGAATGTTTATCTGTTATATGAGATTGTATATTTACTGTATTTTATATAGGATATTCTTCAAAATTACTATAACTAGGTATACAATTATATAAGTAAAATGTACTATACAATTATAATTTACTAACATTGAAATATCTTTCTATGATAAAAAAGTGAATATATTATAAACCTAGGTATACTTTCATAAAATTATTATATGTTTGCTATTTATTGGAATTTGTATTCTCATTGTCTGCTAAATAGAAAATTTTATCAACAAATATTATATTTGTACTGTAGTGAAGGCTCTTATAATATATATAATAGTATATAAATATTTTATGTATATATTGAAATTGAAATGCAATAAGCTATTTACAGATGTATGACTCAAATTTACGTAATCTCTATATATATATACAGATTATTATTGACATTTGACAATATTATGCAACTATTCTGCATTTCTAACTGTGTTGTGACAGTTCACAGCTTCAATTTCACAGACTATTGACTTACATGAACAATATTTTCAGGTAGTCTAAAATGAAATAAACATAACATTTTGTAAAAATCTATCTTTTTGCATTACTATAGGGTGTTGTTGGAAGAGCTCTGATGCATGAATGGTGCTGGTATAAGTGATATAAGTATATCAGTATAAGTGATAATCTGGCTTCACACTTTTATCCCCAATCACTATAACACAAAGGAAAATCAATCTGAGTTCTTGATGTTTGATTTGTTGAAATCTGATAATTTATAATTTTGTTGTCATGCTTTTAAATTTAGTTCCAAAATAGTCCAGTCATTGATAATACAATTTGAGAGATGCAGGGGTCACTTTTGTAAATCATTGAAATCTGGTATAAAAATGGGAGGGGACCTTTTGGCATTCTTTGTGGTTGGTCAAAAGTACATGTGCATGCACATACAGTTAGTTATATTTTCAAGAAATATTTTCTTGCTAAATGACTTGTCCTCTAAAAAATAAATCACAATAATGTGAATTAGCCTTATCATTGCCTTAATTTACATAACTGTTTCTATCAATTTTTCATCTCTATCTATGTTTCTTATGTATCCATCTCTATCTGTGTTTCTTATGTATCCATCTCTATCTGTGTTTCTTATGTATCCAGCTTTATCTGTGTTCCTTGTGTATCCTATCTTTTTATGAATTTTCATAAATTGTTTTTTGTGCACCCTTGTATGGGTGGACATGTACTTCCTAATAAAAAAAGTTAGTTCCTTGTGTAATTCTTAGTTTAATACCAGGGATGCAAATAAGATTTCAAAGCCACTAGTATTTTGGGCTAGTAGATTTCAAACTCTACTTGCCCACCAAAATATGGACTTGCCCACCTCCTATACATTATCTAAACCCAATTTTATTTTATTTTAAATGTGAATGAGTAGAACTCTAGTAACCAATCCATTCAACATTTTCAATTTTCGAACCATTACAGTTGTTATACATGATTTAAAAGAAATAGTTCATACTCTCAAACTGACATTAGTGCTATTTAAATAAATTTTTGAATCAGCCATCTAATGCTTTGTTTATCTGTTCAATTTAACTGTTCTACATTTCTTACCGAGTAAGAAACTTTTGCTCATTTGAGTATATTTCAGTATTTTTGTGTATTCAATCTTGTATAGTATTATAAATACTTATGTAACTATATCATTCAGAGTACCTACATCTGTACTTTACATATTTCATATTGTTTTAAATTTAACGTATCTATACCAGTAAAATAAAATATGTTCACTTTCCTTTGGGCTTTTTTATTCCTTGGGCCCTCTAAAATTTTTAATTATTGGGTCCTCCTTGGGCCTTCCGCTATAATTATTTAATTAAATACCATTCTCACCCCTGTAAATAATACATAAGTGATAATTTGAAAGTTTATATTACAATAAAAAAGGTGATATAGTCAAATCCGCATATATCAAATCGTTTGGTTTCAATAAAAAAATTCGTAATAGCCGGAAATCTGGTAAAGGGAAATCTTTAAGTTGAGTAAAAAAAATCACAAAATGTTTTTATTCTTTGCATTTAAATTTTTAAAAATGTGTCTTTGGAACTTAGCTTCCATTTTCTGATTTTATTGCAATATTACTATTCATGGTTCATATGCTGTAAGGATGTAAAAGTCTTAATTTTATTCTTGAATTTTGGAATATTATAACTTTACATTTAAAAGCATTTTTTAGAAATTGAGTGAGTAAATTTTTTTCTATATTAATATTAGACACATCGATTTTTATGCATTATATTGTCTAATATTGTCTTTCATATTTTTATATACTGTCTAATAGTGATTAATATTATATTATATGCATTAAAACACTATTAAATTTTTATAATTGACCCTTAAAGTTCGATTGAGAATGAGTTCAACAAGGAGTAAATTATATCCAACTACAAATCCGGGATATTTATGAAAATTGTTACTTTTTAGTTTTAGAATATTGTTACCTTTAATTTAACAGTTCAGTTAAATGTTCTTTGAATGATTGCAATTAATTCTAATGATGATTCATGATTGAAATTTTAAAATTATAGATTAGTATAATACATTTTTTAAATTTTGTATTTTTTGCACTTTATTATTTTTACATAGAAAAATGCTTCCAGTCGCACGTTTGGCTCCCTCTCTTCGTAACGGATTATTCAAAGTCCTTAGACCAGTGCCAACCCAAGTATTGGCGTCCTCAGCTACTCCCGTTGCACAACTTCATACCTCCTTGGTAAGGCGAGATATTGATCAAGCCGCCAAATATATCGGAGCTGGTGCTGCAACTGTAGGAGTCGCCGGATCCGGAGCAGGAATTGGATCCGTTTTTGGCAGCCTCTGTATTGGTTATGCACGTAATCCCGGCCTCAAACAGCAATTGTTTTCTTATGCTATCCTTGGTTTTGCCCTTAGTGAAGCTATGGGGCTTTTTAGCCTTATGATGGCGTTTTTAATTCTTTATGCTTTCTAAACTTAGTTCATTTTCTCTTTGTTGATTACAAATGACAGGAGTCAGTTTTAAAAATAATAATCTTTAGTGATTCTGATTTCACACCAATACTATAAAGTGTTCTATTCTATCTTTTTAGTGTTCTGTATTTATCTTTCCTTGTGAAATAATGTTAGGCAAAATTTGTATGATTTAATTCTACTAAGAAAAGTATTGTCATTTTTGGACAAACAGTCTATATTTTACATAATAGTGTTTGTTAATATCTGTAATAATATAATAAATAGACATACCTCTTTTTGCTTTTTTAGTAAGTATTGTTTTTAATTTAGGAATGCCTATGAGTGATACAAATAAATCGTTATGTAAAAAAATGTAGTGTTCATTGCAGGTCGGGGAAAATAAAATATACACTAAAAGCCATTAATTTATAAACACTCACCTTTACAATAAAAAACATTTTTGTAGTAATTGTCAGGTGTGGAAATCTTCAGCGGATTTAGTGCCCAAATTTCATTATTTGTACGGCGGACCCAAAAATTTCGGCCAGTGGATTTTTTAAACTTATTCCCATCCCTGAATTGTGTACTGTACCTACGGGCAGCGACCAGACTATAACTGCATGTTAATCAGGTGTACACACTAGAATGGAAATCGATACATAAATAGCTGCAGTGAAATTATAAAATATATTTTTTTTAATTGGAAAGCGTAATTATATGAAAAACAGCTAAAGGGGATAATCATAGAGTGATTATACATAGAGCTACAACTCTATGATTATTTATACAGTTTAATACTACTCTTCGTCACAATAAGCTTTTTCGAAATATTTATTTAAAAAATAGAAACAGTTTTTGATACAAATGTAATTGATTATACTTTACAGACAATTTATGTATCTCAAAATTGCTTAAATACAGAAAGTGGCTCTTAAAAATAAATTTAATTAAAATATATTATACTCTTTGTCTACCCATTTATGCAAACTTTATAGAAATGCAACGATTTTTCATCCAGAAAAATTTACAATGCAATGCATATGAAACCAATAAGAGTTAAAACTATGTATATAATTACTCTGGGGGATAATGGTGTAAATAAATTAATATGGAATAAAGCTTTTAATCCTTATGTTAGTCCGGATGGGAGGTTGTTGGATAGGTTTACTGTGAGGGTTTTGGTTAGGTATGAGGCAGTTGAGAATAACATTGTTAGGTTTTGATTTTAGATCTCAGTGTCACTTGATGTCCATGGTACATTATGAGTGGAATCATCGTTATTAGTATTTGATTAGAGTTATTATTCTAAGCGGAACTCCTGAGTTTACGAGGCTGACTGCTATTTAGAGCCGATGGCGAGCTGCATTCGTTGTTTTCTATTATTCCAATATCTAGCATATCCATTCGAGTAAATCATTTGGAAATTTTAACCATTGAAGTCTGGAGAATAAATTAATTTCATGGTTGCCTTTGTCGAAAGCTCTGCGAAAATCATATGCGATTATACCTAGGTACGCCTTTGATGTTATTGTAAGAGGCAAAGCCTCAATTTAGTTATGTGTAAATAGTGACCCGAAACTTTGATAACTTGGAAGGAACCATGGATTTTTTCAATTAAAGTATGGATTCACCTTCAAAGAATTCAAAGTTGTAAAACTTGGAAAGTCACTTGGAAAGTTTTAAAACTTTGATTTCTTTGAAGGTGAATCCATAGTTTCATCAAAGAAATCCAAAAATTTGCTTAACTAAACTAAAAGATTCCCGTAACTATTCATAACATTTGAATTTTCAAACATCACCATAGTTTAGGAGCTAGACATTTAAAGAAATATTCATAATGACCGAAGTCCTCGAACCGAATTAATAAATCTAATTTGTTTATTTAATTAAATCTATTTATTAAAGAGTTAAAGATCTTCGTAAGATTTAGTTCGACTATCAAAAGCTCTAGGGCGCCATCTGATATATTATAACAGAATGAGATAAAATACAACTTTTTCCGACAAAAGCCAAACTTTTTTTTTTGGGGGGGGGCGGGAACGGCAGCCAGCGCCGGTCATGAAATGTAATAATTAAAAAGTATGTCATCTAGATTTAGTTTTAAAATGCATTTGTTTTCTCTGACTTCTGATAAATTCTCTGGAAATGATGCAATAAATTGCATTTTATGTAAAATATTCCACAATTATTAATTTAGATACTTATATATGAATTTATATAATTATATATACATATATCAATTTTCCTTATATTTTGATTAACGTATATGCAACAAAGCATCGCCTCCGTGGCGCAATCGGCTAGCGCGTTCGGCTGTTAACCGAAAGGTTGGTGGTTCGAGCCCACCCGGGGGCGCAAATTTTTTTTATTATTTTGTGGTATAATTTTTTTAAATGTCTTGATCTATTTTTATTTTAAATAACATTAAAATTTTATTATTTTAATAAAATAATAAATAATTTTTTTATATGACATTTTTTAATACATTTGTACTTGTTGTATAGTGACAGTAATATTTTTGTTATGTATATCGTAGTGGCTCCAGCACATCGAAGACGTTAGCTTATTAATTAGATTTGTTTGATTTATTTGGTTTATTTTTTCTAATTTTATTTTATTCAATTTTTTTTCTATCTGGTGTTGAATCTTTTACTTTTAAATTATTATTTTGTAGTATAAATATAGTGTAATTTTTTTCTACTACTAAATAGTAATATACGATGTGTAGTAGTATATTATGGAGACGAATCTTTGTGGATCGCCACACCACGATAGTTATTTTTCTTGATGATCCTTATGTACATATATGGATTTTTATTCCTAAATTTTACTCATAAAATCAAAAATGATCGGTGAATTAAATTTAATCGAAATCATTTAACCACGTAATTTTTTTCGCATTATGACCATAAATTACGTAATTGTATTGATTTATTTAATCTTGTAGTTTAAAATATTGATTTGAAAACAGTATTACAAGAATAAAAGTTTTAGTACAATAGATAAATGTGTAATTTTACAAAAACATTAGTAAACAGTCACGAATAAGTAACATTTTTAGGAGATAATGGGGGTGTTAGCATGCAACTAAAAAGGAGATAATAATTGTCATTACAAAAAGGTACCTATAGTTACGTTGTAGAGTAGGTAGTTAAATTACTGTTGAATAGAGGACAGAAAGTGTTTGTCATAATCGTATCAAGAGCAACGTGAGCAGACCAGCTCTGTGGTTAGCGCAGATAGAGTGATTGCATTCAGAGAAAGCCAACTTTGTCTCTTTGTATAGTGTACACAGAACACATTGGCAAAAGCTAGCTGTACAGTTGACGACATTTCGTTTTATCCAGAGAAATAGGACGTTCATCAAGCTTTGTAGCTTATTAACATCATTGCTGTCAGAACTGATATTCGGAGATTTCTAGTTGGGTCAACCAACTCATATCCAACATTAATTTATTGTAAAATTGTAATGACTGGATTGTTTCTGGCGCGTTGTCATTTCTTTCTCGGATGCAATTCAGGTCATTGAGTTCAGTAATATCCGGATCATTGAGTTCAGTAATATCCATCAAGTTGAAGCACACCGATGATGGGCACCTTCTGCCTTTTCGATTGAACGAATAGCTTTTTACCACTTTGTCCATAGCGTCAACGACGAATTTTGTTTGGTTGTAAGACTTGACAGTTTCTGGCTTCTCAGCAGCTGTAAGTTGGTTGAAAAGGTTAACTGTCCTCACTCCTTTGTCCCAATAGGAACACAAAAAGATTTTTGAGTCGCTATAGAGGAGAGAGTCTTTTTGTACTCGTCCAGTCGTCTTTCTCAAATACCAATCAAAACGCTGGCAAAAGAATGAAAATGGGAGAGAAAAACCGAGACTGTTCTGTAACCCTAAACGTCCGCTAATAGGTTTTTAGTACTAACTTTGAAATGTCTTCACGGATCAAACTGATATTTTACATAGTGATCATTCATTCTAGTATTAAGATAGGAAAAGTCCCGAAATTTCAGTTCATTTGACCAGTCCATTCGATATTTACAGAAAAGTGAATATGACACTGGGATGTCGTATTTAAAGTCGTTTTTAAAACCGTTAAATAGTAATGATTATAGTGTCGTTCAGAGTTTTTTTTAAGCGCGGTTGAGTTAAAAAAATCTAGATCTTGGATAGTAATTTTTTTTTAAAATGTGTCTAGAAAATTATTTTTTGAAATAAAACTGTTATTGTATATTTCTTGTACATAATTAGTTTTAAATATATTATTTTCAATAATAAAAAATTAACAATATTCAAGAATATGAAATATCTGACCATGATTTAGACTTTCTGATAATGCGATTAAAACGAGAAGCGGGCAGGTCTGTCAATTTTGGTAGACATAAAGTAGCGTAAATCATTTTTTCATAGCTATAATATTGTTAAAGGTTGATCTGCATAGATGTATATCATACATATACAGTAAAATAATTTAACTAAGACTTTAAAATCAACCACTAAAATTATCGAACAATTCAGAGATCTATAAGAATATTTAAACCCAATATTTTGTTTTAGGGTATAACTAGAAAGTTATTCTAACTCAATATAAGTAAATTATTTGTTTTTATACGTTTGTATGAATGACCTTATGCTTCCAAGAGAAATATAATTTTAACCATATGAATATCACCATTTTTCTTTATTAAAGATAGACAATTAAATTTATTAGGTTTAGTCAAATATTTATGACATATAAAAAAACTGCAAAATTTTCAGCTATATACACAACTTTTTTTGAATTAAATAAAATCATATTTAGAGACTTAAAAGTCTATATGCAATTATTGTGTCAAATTATACATGTAAGTAGTCTAAGTAAACGTTCTCTCCCATTCACAATTGATTATCAATTTACAAAAAAAACGGTCATAGATAAAAGACTTTATTTGTCATATTGGGGCAAACCATTATACAATAACAACTTTAAATGACAATTGAATCTTTTAAATAAATCACAAACACATACTTCTAAATTTGTTTATGGCAAGGCTACCTATCTAACAATATAACTCTCCGAAAATAGCTAAGCACTGTGATAAAAATATCAGGCCTATCTATACCTGGTGAACAAATCAGAGAGACTTTTAAGATATTCAATTTATATATCGAACGATTTTGATGAAACTGGTCTTTTTATTTATTAACTTTGACAAATCAATACCCACTTTGAATCCTAGGTACTATGAAAGTATTATACACGAAACAGAAGAAAATTACAATGATGTATTGGGGGTAATAGAATAGAGGTCTATCATTTTGCAATAAGCCAAAATACAACAGTCAAAAACCAAACAAACCAATGAACAAGAAAAACAACACGGAATCTACCAGTAGTCCTAAACTCGAATTAAATATATTATCCAGTGAAATTATAGAAGACAAGAGTAGTACATATTATAATTGAAAGAGTAAAAATAAACAAATATTATGCAATTATTGTTATAGTGTTTTAGCTAGAACCGCAAACCAGTCTCACTAAATGTAACAAAACCAGTGCGAGTTTGCTACATTCTCGACAGATAGGTGGAATGTGTGTTCTGGAATCTGCTGGCCAAGTAACCCACACATGAGAAAGATTCTTATCGGGCAGGCTCGTGCATGTTGATGTCAATTCTGTAGTAGACGTATGGATAGTAGTCTGTTCCCCCGATGTTCAAGCCGGGTATATCGTCACTAGCCTGTAAAGAAATGATAGAGGATTCATAAAATTTGAAATTTATGATCTGTAGGCCCTAATTCTACGATTGGAAATAAAAATACATGTCCAAGTAGTCTTCAGTAATATTGATAATTATTAATTTGAAAAAGTATTGGAACTGCGTGGAATAGTAATGGTTGATCATAATAATACCTCCATAACTCCTGCGGAAGAGGCTACATTATCCAAATGTTTGTACATTTGATTAAGGACTTCACGGAGACGTTTATGCTGATTTTTCTTATTTGGCTTAATAAGAATGGCTTGGAAGTTGACGGGAAGCCCATACCTGAACAGATATAAAACAACAACCTGATTATAACAGTCATTGGGCGGAAATGTTTATTAAATGACCATTAAGGCAATTTAATTCTTGATAAGTAGTTCGTGGTTACAATGAAAATGTGCTTTCATAATTTTAAAATATAATATAATTAACATTAATTTTATAAATACTTATTTTTGTTAATAACTATTTCATTACATATTATACAGGATGTCCCATTTGAGGAAATTAAAAATATATTATTTAGTTGAATAGTAATATTTAGATTAATGTAGCATAACTGGTAAAATAACTGTAGCATAATATAAAAAATAAATTATATTTTTTATCATTTTAACATGTACTTTAATGGAGGTAACCATTTATGTTACATCATGTTATAATATATCCGTGATTTTTTTTTTACAAAAAAGACACCAAATGTTATTATTCATTAGAGATATTTTAAAAAGTTATATAAATATGTAATCTTTTAAGAAGTACAATTTATTTTTACCTGAGCACAGATTCTACAAATACCCGTAGAGCCTTTACATGGATCATTGCAGAGAATGCCTCGCCAAAGTTTACTTTTAACCAACGGAAAAGAGGGGCCTGTAAGAATCAATGCTTGACTTAAATGTTAATATTAAAATACAGCAATATTAACACTCGCATCAATTTATAAATGAATTGTGGACAACTCCTTAAGGGTTCAATTGGCAATATTGCCAGAGTTTTCAGTTATAGAGCGTCATGGATGGGATCACTTTCTTACTACTTGAAAGTTTGTTGCGAGCGGCATGTTACACCTGATTAACAAACACAATACCTCCACCTTTGCAATGAAGCATTAATTTTATAGTAAATAACAGACCCTTACAATATAACTATAACCAAACTGGTGTTGATGTACTCGTAGGCTGCAAGCACACATAAACAATTAAAACATAACATATCGATTATTTACTTAACGGATGAGATTAATCTATGAACTTCATACTCAAACATGTAATCCTATTAATCATAACAGCGATTGTAAATAATACACATACAGTATTGCAAATCAGTTGTATGTTGTTAAACAAGCCGATATACAACCTAATGTAAAATATGTTCAATTTATAATACCAATAAGCTTGGAATAGAAAACTGCCACCAGAATAGTTATCTAATAATTTCACGGACTTAAAAGAAGAATGGCGTTATTGTATTTTTATTTTCTCCTAGGAAAATGATTCTTACGACCAAAAATTTAGAAATAAATTAGCTATACACGAGAAATATGAAGATATGGCAATTATTTATATATCTGAAAAAGTAAAAACCATCCACTTTGATTCAAGGTGATAACGTACTCTAATTTACAGAGTTTTTACTAGAAGTGTCATTATATAGATGCATTTAAATACATTTATAATCAGATAAACTTTTAAACTTCGAATAAGATGCGCTTTAAAATAACCAGCAGTATGATAACTCACAAATTGCCGTTTTTTGTCCATTTCGAGTTTGGAGATTTCATTTTTGCTGGCTTCAATAGCACCCTCATTGTAGGTGAACTCACGAACGATGAATCTGAGTGAAAAATAACAATATATTAACAGTGACACTATTTTTTTATCCAAACAGTAAAATGAAATAAATACATGTGATATAGAAATTATAAATAATATTTCGAGTAATTCAAGCATCTGGAAAACAATCATAATTCTACTCACTTATTTTCACGACATTTGTGTTTGAAATCGTCAACAATTTTATGGAAGAGGGTGACAGAATACAAACCATGGTCGGCATCTTCAAATAACAATCTGAAAAGAAATAAAAATACAAGCAAAATAATGTTAGTTATTGAAAATTCCTCAAGGCAAAATCTTTCTTCAGCCGCAATAATCATTATTTACAGAATTCAAACGAAATTCAAGAATACAATTTAAATGTAATATGGTAAAACAACAAAATTTAAAATACAATACACACTCCAGTTCGGCTTTAATTTGAATTAAAAAATATTCGACTTGTCAAGTAAATGTAATATACTAACTGTGAAGATCTTGGGACAACCATATCAGTTAGTTCCTTTTCATACTTCGAATTCCAATCGTTGACAAGAACCCTGTAAATTAATTTGAAAGATAACATTATATTATTTCATTGATTGTAAAGTAAATATTGGCTTATAAATAAATATATTATCATTGATATGAAATGTTTTGGTGTGCAAAAACAATGGAATAAATACACGGATATCTTTTTGCAAGAAAAGTAAACTTTATCAAATAGAATATTTACAACAAGACACAATTATAATAATGAGAATGTCTCACTTTGGAACTACAACCACTAGAGTTGTAAGATACTCCGAATCGGTGACAAACTGTTCCTTACGGACAATATCACCGAGATTGCGTGTTAGAAGACTTCCCCTAGATGTGCAATGAAGACATATATAATAGAGAACATTCAATAAATTCGAATAAAGTTCAACATACTACTTACGTTTGTTTTCTTTCAAGCGATTGTAGATTACCTTTAAGGCTGTTGTATGCTTGTGCCTTCGCCTTCAGTTCAGTGTCAATTTTAGAAACTTGCTGCAAATAGAAAACACAACAGACACTGTGAATATTGAAAATAGTCCCATGTCATAATATGCAAATCAACTAAGCTTATTTGTCAATAATCCAAATAATAATAATTAAAATTAGTAATATTATAACTATAGAATTCGAAAAACAAATTGAGAATTATAAAGAGTAGAAAATAATATGATACTGCAGTTTCTAAAATCTTACTTCAGCAATGACATCGAAAATCCCCCTTAACGTTTGCTTAGCAGGATATTTGGCAGCGTCCCACTGGAACTTGGTCAAATACGAAGCGATATCCACTATAAAATAAACGATACAGGACACCGATGAATAGTGATTTTGTCCCGATCATGATATGGTACTGTTGATTACAAGTGTATTGATAGTACTGATTACGGCTTACAGTGAAAGATATTTCTAATTCAGTATATTATAAAATTTTCCAACAAAAAAGTTAAATATAAAAACTTTTCGGGGTGCAATTTTTAATTAAATGAAGATTGCAATATGGAATCCACAGAATATACTAAAGTGTATGTAACTATAAATAGACATACTTAATAAAATAAAACAGATTTTTGAGTTCGTTATAGTTTTTTTAGCGGTGAGTACGTAAGAAGTAAAAGATGAAGACCACACACCATCTATCAATTGTATTATTGTTTATGCTTATTATGTGTTATAGGTAATTATTGTTATCAACAACATACTTCCATTAACGCTGAGGTTATCATCTAACTTGTGTCGTTGCTCTTCAAGAATTTCTCCCATGTATTGAGCAAGCTTGTGTGTCACGCTGGAAACGTATAAATGGAACACGTTACAAGCAATTCATTATCCAAAAGGAAAATCCGTAAACTAAAAAATAGTCAACTATCAATTGTAATTTAACATAAAATTAATGCAATAATTTAAACAAATTTTCAGATTTTTGTAAAACATCTTAATTAACAAATAGAGTAAAAATATACCCCATATCTTCTCCTTATTTATATGTTTGCGTTACCAATCAAGTTCATTGACTTACGTCTCAGTGAAAGTGTCCAACCGTCCAAGTTCATCCGACAACCCCACAAGAACATCCAATGTGCCAACCTATCAACAGAGTTGTAAGCAATGTCAAACAGATTCCTTTCTCTAAATAAGCTTTGAATTATAGAATACATTTTCAATTAAACAAAAAGGTTTGGGTCCTTACCTTGAGATCTGTTGGAATAGCGAATTTAAAATTAACTGATAAGTTATTCTGCTTTGACAGATTTTTGTTGAGATCTTCAAAGACTTGATGAGGATTTCGTTCCCCAGGTAGCGAAATCAACCAATATTCAGATGTCATGGCTTCTGGCCTTAAATATTTTAAAAATCGATATGTTTAATAGCATAAATTGAGAATAGCATAATATAAATTATAGAAACCCAAAAAACTATAAGTTATGATACAATGATTTACAATATTCAAAGGGTTTGTATGTTTTTATCAGGATCATTTTCCATGATTTTCCTTAGATGTCCAATTTTATTTTAATGGATTTAAGTTACAGTCAAATTTCTCAAAATGAATTTTGTGAGAAATGGTCAGAATTGGGATACTAAAATTTTAAAAACAACCTTATTTTTAAAAATTAAAATTTCATATTAAAAAAAATATTAAAAATTCCACAATTAACCATGAATTATACAAACCCTGTATTCAATAAAGTTTGAATTATTTTAGACTTGCTACTTGATGTAAAATAATTAAATGTAATTACTATACTATGTTAACCACTAATTTAATGATTCTAAGAAAACATCAATACTATGTTAACACTATAAAATACCGATATAATTATTGCCAAACTGAGATATGTCAATAACATCCAGTAAAAGTTTTATTTTAAAATAACCAAAGTATAAATGGATGCTGATATTAACAGTAGAGATATTTAGTCATTCACATAACAATTTGTCAATGTCAGTGTTATTTTTAAACAGGTTACATTGAATAATTATTTTATTTTGCCTTCTTGTATTTAAATGCTATCATTAGGCCAATCACAAGGATATTTGAACAGGGTGAACTTAAATTATTATCAATAATTTAAAAGATGTATTTAGTGTAAAAAAAATCTGTAATCTGTATATATTAATACACTTAAGATATGTTGATAATGATAATGTTTATGAATCTACCATATAATTTAAACTATAAATCTGGGGACTTCATCCATTTTAATTATAATTCTTACAATAAAGATCACATCATAGATATTGATTTCCTACCATTATTCCACTAATAAACCATTATCTTTATACTTTAGGGGTCCTTTCATACATTAGCCAATGTTGTCTATACTGTAATGGGAAATATATATATATATATTTTTGAGCAGTCCCTATATTGAAATGGGGACTACTTGAATTTTAAAGGATTAGTTGTGGGAATGGCCATTGTTTTTAGTTATTGGTCCAACATAAGAAACAATCATTTCTAGGTAAACTATTGCTAACATTACCAAAATAACTGAAATGTTAGGAAACTTTGACATATATTACTTTAAAAATACTTGCAATTTACTTTAAAATGTTTTAATTACATAGTAAACTAAATTTATTATCTATACAATAATTACAATAGCACAAATAAAAATTGTTAGGCAAATCTATTTCTGAAGCAAATAATAGTGTAAACAATAAATTTTTACTCATATGTCAAAACTGTATTAAATACATTAATAAAATTTATATTTTAGACATAAAAACAAAGAAGATGATTTAATTTATTTTAAACTATATGTATGAATAAAATAATTATCAAATTTTATGTTGTTATTCAATATCAAATTTTTAAATTCTTACTCAATTAAAACAGCCTATAGTAAAAATATTATGGTAATTTTAGATACCCAGTCATGATATATGTTATATACACACATATATATGATATGCTGAATAACATTGGTGATTTGCAAACCATAAATACCAACAATGAATGCATAAATGGTAAACATAAACAGGGTGGTGACAAAAAGCTAAATTAGTTTCATGGTCAGTGGCATTTAAATGTTGTTTGAGGATGCATCACCACCATTCTACTGTTCAACAAGGGTTATAATGATTTTTAGAAACAGTGGCTGTGAGACTGTGGGTGTACAGTGACTGCATGCAAGTAGCAGGGTTCATACAGAGTCACTATGTAAAAAAATCGACTTTAAAAAAAATGTGAAAACATTTTTTTTTAAACTTTTAAAATGTTAACAAAACAAAAAAGGTGAATATATTATAATAAGGATATTTCCCTCTTCAACTGGGCATAATACTAAATGTAATGATTGGTATCAATAAAATGTTAAATACAACTGTCAGTGGATATATTAAAGTTAGGGGTGTGATTTATAAATATTAAAAAAATCGGCAAAATGTATATCAGGGGCACAATGTTATATTTTTATATGGGGGTAGGTATAATATATATAATAAATTGCACCCAAATGACATTATGTTTGGCCAATAAAGATGTAATAACAACATCATTGTACACATCTTTACAGCTAGATTGAAGGAAACCATAATACAATACTATAGGTATACATCAAAGAGACTGAACAATCATAGCATGTGAAATTAAGTACTTTAGAATAGTGACCTTAATCCTGATCAAGTTAAAAATTGCTGCACTCACTATTCTCTAAGATCTGCAAACCACCTAATATTACTATAACATAGACTGCGGTGGTGTAGTGATTAGCATGTCTGACTACTAAGCCAGAAACCCAGGTTTGAGACCCGCTCATCCCACAATTGAAAAAATAAAATAAATTGGTGTTTTCACATAGCCTCCTACAGGGCTACCTATATGATGGAAGTTAAAAATGGGCCCCACCTGAATCCCTTCATAGAGCCTGTCCTGCACCAACAGGGTAAGGGCTATTAAAAAATTAAAAATAAATAACATAATGATGGTATATGGAGTTCAAATGGGTAACAAAAAACTTTTGGTGGCATTGCTGACAAATATCCCCATCAATATCCAGCAAAGCAATATCTTTTTTTAATTCCATTTTTTCATTCCCCATAATGGAACAAGAATCAATTAGAATAGAAACAATATTGCATCATGGAAGATATGTTTTTTTTTGTATAGAGCAGTCAAAACATTGACTAAATTCTCTGTGTTTACTGATTAACTCAACCATATGAAGATGATGACTGGGTGATAGAAAAGGGTGGAACTGAAAATAATGTTGATGGCTTGCAGACAGAGGGTGGAACTGAAAAAGATGCTGACAACTTGCTGAAAGAAGATGGCAGAACTGAAAATAATGCTGATGACTGGGTGACAGTAGAGGGTGGAGCTAAAAAATGGAAATACTTGCTGACAGTAGATGGCAGAGCTAAACATAATTCTGATGACAGGGTGACAGTAAAGGGCATAGCTGTAAAAAATGCTGAGGACTTGCTGACAGTAGAGTGTGAAAAAATGATACTCTTAAAGAATCAGAGGAATCACACCCCTTTAACCCCAGATGAATCCACTGTGGATTCATTGCACATTTGAGTGCAGAAGCCGAATGAATCCACTGTGGATTCATAACTACATTTTTGTTTCTATAGCATTGAATGAAACAAATATAATGCAACATATAGGAAATGAGGTGTAGAACACCCGTAGTGAGAAAGAAGCATGTGCTCTGTAGACCCATAGAGGAAATGGGGATTGTTTTCTAATTGGAGAGATAGTTAGATGATGTCAGGATATTTCACAATCCAAGCTTCTTTCTGATTAGCTAATAAATTACTGAGAAAATATAATTATCTACATAGTTATTTGTCAAAATTTTACCGGTCTTTGTAAAAACATGTCTTCTTCATTGTCGTCACTTGGACAAGTCTGGGAAAATGTACAAGTAGGAGAAGATTTTCGTCAGGATCCAATCCCTGAGTTTCTTGGAGCTCCTGGACTTGTTCCAAACATAAACGTATAAGATCTTAGAAATGAGCAAGATTTCATCAACCTACTGCTTCCGGAAAACATTTGGCCGTTTTTAGTCGACTGCACTAATGAACATGCTGCCTTTGAACCCCAACCATGGGGGCACATGATACAATGGAGGAACGTCAACATCCTGGAACTTGAGCACTGGTTCACTTTAGTTTTATATATGGGCATATCATATAAGCTGGATGTGTCTCTGTACTGGTCCCGTTCAACATTGCATGCCTCGGAGATGTTTAGATGATCAGTTGTCATGTCTAGAGACAGGTTTTTGGCAATTCTCAAGAACCTCCAGTTTTGTGCACATGAAGACAGAAACGACAAACACTCTCACCTCCAACCTTTTTTTACTATGATGCGAGCTCAGCTAAAGAGGACCTTCTGCCCCGATGAGTAAGTATTTCTTATTGCATAAATATAAATTATCTTTATTTTAGTAAAAATGGTAACATCTTTTTTGTGTAGTGTTTATATAGTATATTCCTATGAAGAGAGCTCGCTTCAGGCTGAAGATATTCTCGCTCTGCAATCGGGAGAGCTATATGGTAGATTTTGAGTTCTACACTGGACATCTGAGCTTGGAGGAATGAGCTGCCAACATCCCCGGCACAGAACACTTTAGTGCAAGCGAGAGAATTGTTGTTCATCTCCTTAACAGAATCAGACTCCTCGACCTGGGATACAACGTTATAGTTTATAATTATTTCAACAGTGTGCGCCTACAACAATATCTTCTCCTTTGAGATATGACCTGCTGTGGAACCGTACATAAGGCCTGCCTAATGAATTCACTGGTGGAGCACTTCATCAGTAAGAATTCAATAATTGCTATATATATATTTACAGCTCCTCGCATTGAAGCATTGAGATGTTTTTGTTGACTAACAAGTTCTATAACATTTACAGTAAGTTAGGATCATTATAATTGATAATATACTTGGCTTCTAAATGGATATTTCCTTTATTTTTTCTCTATATTTTCAGGCTTGATTCTTGATTCTTTCGCCAAGGTCACCTGCTCACCATTCGATTCAGCGACAAGTGCCAAGTTTACTACTTGACGTCACAGGGAGAAGCAGCTGTCCAGGCCAAGCAACATATGCTGTGGAATAGTGTGGTAGAGAACTACCAGAAACCCACTGGTCTGGAGGAATATAGTCAGAAGATGGGAGGAATCGATGTGGCAGATGGAATGTAGCTACAAGGCTACATGGAAGAACTTCCTATGGTTCAAGAAGGTTGGTGTCTTCATGCTGCAACAAATGGTCATAAATGGATTCCTCCTATTCAGGTATAATGTTTGCATTTACCTTATCAAAATACATAAATTCAATTGTTTTACAAGACAAAGTTATAGATTATAATAATATATTTATTTATAAATATATTATATATAGTATAACATAGGTAAAATAACATAATATATGAATAATATAATTTATATTATACATATAATTTACTCTAATATATTTTATATGAAATAATTATTTATTTTGGACTTCATAAAGTACTTTGCTATGTTTGAGTGCTTCTCATATTATAAACGAATGTTAATTTTGTTCAATTTTCTACTGAGTCATGCATATCCAGATTATACATATCTTGTTAGCATCAAGTATCCTAATATTTACAGGTCTGTTTTCTCACACTCCGTCTCTGTCTTTCCTTCCCCTTCTTTGTAAACAGAAGCCTTCGGCAGCCGAGGTGTTCCTTTCATACCTTCGAGGAGAGTTACATCACTCTCATTCTGGGTATTGCACAAGGTCCTGTCTCCCAACCTGCTGTCATTCACACTCCTGATCAGATTCCCCCCACTGCAGCGAATAGACCTCTGAGGAAGAGATGTTGACAATGTTATGCTCTCAACCAAACCAGCAGATACAGTCGCATGATCTGTGTTGAATGCCCAGGCCAACCTGGTCTCTGTCTTGGTGCATGTTGGAAGGAGCACCATCGCACTCTGCAATAACTTTCTGTTTGACTTTATTTGAATCTGTTTCTGACAATATTTTGATTATTTTATCTCCATATTTGTATCTATATATAATTAAAATACATACATTATTATTATCCAGATTGAATTATATTATGTTCATATATCTTTATCAAGGTATATTGAGTCTACGTAAAAACATAACACTTCATGTGCTGTAAAATATATTTTTCTTATCAATAATCATTACAATAATTTATTTATAGGCCCATTTTAGCAATGAAATAATAATTAGTTGCACAGTTTTTTTTCATATAGATGTTTGATGAATATTTTATTGTTGATTTCATTTTTTTATTTACCTCTTTACCCACCTAAGGTTTATGAGTTCTAAAAAATTTTTATAAAACGTGTGTGTGTTTTAATTGTACATTGTTATATAGTTTCATAAAACCGTTATTTTGTCTGTTTTCTAAGGTCGATGAGTTCTAAAAAATCTTTATATAAGTACTTTTCATCATGTATTGTTATATAATTATTTTCAGAAATTCTACGCAATACCTATTTTATAAAATTGTTAGCGTGTTTACAACTAGCTTGCATCCAGGGGGTTAGGGGGAAGAAGGCCCCTGATTTTTTTGCAATATCAATGAGAAAATATTGAAATATGTACAATCTTGTGAACTTATCCTAGGTGACAACAACCATATTTTAGCAAACCAATAATGCCTATATAAACAAGTTAGTGAACAACAAATATAAATCACTATACAACATGTGTTTGTATAAAGATACTGAACAACAAATATTATTAGAAATATATATTGATAATAAGGAAAAATGATTATATATCATTTAAAAGATATATTCAAAAACTTTTAATGTTGATAACCTTAAGCCCCCATGACATTTAATTTTATTACAGTTTTGGATGATTCCAAAAAACAATCCATTTGACCTCAAAAAATACGAAAAAAAAACCATGCCTGTAAAACTGATATGTATTATATGTTATTGTAATATTATAAAAGTTCTACATTTAATTTTAATAATAATAACATAAAATATGGTAACTTATCAATTTTTTTTTCCATTAAGTGAACATGCTTTTTTCATTATAGCCCCTGCACACATTTTGCCTTATACCCACCTGCCCTCTTCCTTCTTGGTGCATGCACACTATATGGATGCCCCCTTATGGAATTTTGATAAAATCTAATGATTTTAAAGGGTTCTCAAAGAGTAATGAAAAATTCAAGGGCACCTGGGAACCCTAATGGTTGGATATATCAACAAAAATATGTTTAAATATCCAGTTGGCTAACCAATCTGATTAAAAATGGGGAAAATTTTCGAAATTCATGTATTACATCATATATAAAGAGGTACAGTAGGAAAAAAGGCTAACATTTTGGAAAGCTTTGAAAGAATCATCTTTATTAGTGAAAAAAAGACAGTAAAAAAAGATAAATATAGAATATTTATTATAAGTAAGAAGATTACACATTTTAAAGCGAGATTGTAATTCCAAAAAGAATTTATTAATATTGCAAAAAAGTAATTGAGATTTATTTATTTTATTTAATTAGCTAGTAGACTTACTAAAAACAAAATAATTGATGATTTTCCGCAAATGTGATTTAAAAATTGCAATGTAATATTTATAAATTTTAATAAAACAACAATGTAAAAATAAACTTTAATTTTATAGATTTGGTATTTAAACTAGCCATTATTCACCCACAGTTCTCATGCGTTTTAAAATAGAGGTTGGGATATATAATCTTATGATATAAATGTCATATACGTAACTCTTCTTGCTATTTTGAGTAATGGATTTATACAGAGATGATTATATGGATTAACAGTTAATGATTATATGGATTAACAGTTAATGATTATATGGATTAACAGTTAATGATTATTTTTTTGAGTTATGTATTTCAAATTATTATAAAGTAACCTCAGCAGATAAAAGATCGAAGTTCTAATGAATCCATTAAGGACTGAGTTATTTAGAGCATTCAGGATTAGTTACAATTTTCAGCTATAATCTTTGTCCTTCAAATCATGAACGTGAATCTTCTATACAAAAACGTGATCGCGCGCATATCTGACAGGTCGACCAAGCCTACTTGAGAAAAAACACAGATAACTCAGTTTGTAAGCCCATACATAGATAAATTAGCAAATTTTTGTATGTGCTTACAAACTACTTGACAAAATATCTATTCTTTATCGTGGAGCATACAAACTTTAAATCAAATTATCCAAATTTTATCATTACGCTTCAATTTATTTAAAAATTAAGTAGCAAAATAGTTACAAAGACCTTATAAATGGTCTTGTACTGCTTAGATTGAAAACACAATATTTCTATGGAAAACACAACATAAAATAATAACATTCATTTTATTAAACTACAATATTATTCCCATTCAATTAAAATGTTTTACTGTAAAAGTCCATACTACTGTTTAAATAATATTTAATCTGTACAAAATAAACGAAAATATGTATAGTTATAAAACTGAGAAATACTCAAAAAATCAATCTTATTATGTGCACAACATAAATCATATGAATTATACTGATAACAAATGTTAATTAATAAAACATAATATTAATAAATACTATATACGTGCAAGAAAATAAAGATTATGGATACAATGAATTAAAAAATACAATGCGGATTGATTATTCAAAGAAAAAAAAATTAAGAATAATTAAATGAAGCACAGTTTTTGTTAAATTCCTTAAGATATTTTTTGTAACCATAAGACTTTTCTGAGTTTGATTCAGCTAGAAGACTTTGATGAGGTTGATTCAGAAGACTTTGCTGAGGTTAATTCAGAAGACTTTTCTGAGGTTGTTTAAGAAGATTTTGCTGAGGTTGATTCAAAATACCTTCCTGGGTTTGATTCAGAAGACTTTGCTGATGTTGATTCAGAAAACTTTGCTGAGTTTGATTCAGAAGACTTTGCTGATGTTGATTCAGAAGACGTTGCTGATGTTGATTCAGAAGACTTTGCTGACGTTGATTCAGAAGACTTTGCTGACGTTGATTCAGAAGACTTTGCTGATGTTGATTCCGACGATTTTGCTGAGTTTGATTCAAAAGCCTTTGCTGAGTTTGATTCAGAAGACTTTACTGAGTTTGATTCAAAAGACTTTGCTGAGTTTGATTCAGAAGGCTTTGCTGAGTTTGATTCAGAAGGCTTTGCTGAGTTTGATTCAGAAGACTTTGCTGAGTTTGATTCAAAAGACTCTGCTGAGTTTGATTCAGAAGGCTTTGCTGAGTTTGATTCAAAAGACTCGGCTGAGTTTGATTCAAAGACTTTGCTGAGTTTGATTCAGAAGACTTTACTGAGTTTTATTCAGAAGACTTTGCTGAGTTTGATTCAGAAGGCTTTGCTGAGTTTGATTCAGAAGGCTTTGCTGAGTTTGATTCAAAAGACTCTGCTGAGTTTGATTCAAAGACTTTGCTGAGGTTGATTCAGAAGACTTTGCTGATGTTGATTCAGACGATTTTGCTGAGTTTGATTCAAAAGACTCTGCTGAGTTTGATTCAGAAGACTTTACTGAGTTTGATTCAGAAGACTTTACTGAGTTTGATTCAGTAGACTTTGCTGAGTTTGATTCAGAAGACTTTGCTGAGTTTGATTCAGAAGACTTTGCTGAGTTTGATTCAAAAGACTCTGCTGAGTTTGATTCAGTAGATTTTGCTGAGTTTGATTCAGAAGAAGTAGTCGTTGCAGAAAAAAAAGGTCTAGTCTTCTCTACTGAGATCTGCTTATTTTTATGTGCTGGACGATTTTGATGACTATAAGTGATATATCTGACTTCCCCATATTTCCTATGTCAAAAGTCTTTTTACAAAGCTTATAATAAGCCCGGAACTGGTCATTTCTTTTGGCTTGCAACCAGGAATTCCATTCTGAATATAGTCTGGCATCCAACCAGTCCAGTTTAAAGTAGCATTTATATGTTATTTTAATCACCTGAAACATAAAACCGATCAGATAAGATAATAATGAGGGATAATAATTAAGATAATAATCATTAAAATAATTATGGATATATGTTAGCTGAAGTTAGTAGTAGGAGATGATGATGTCTCAACCAATTCGTCTTCTGATTGGTCGAGAGATTCACGTGACCTATCTGGCTTCTGATTGGTCGAGAGGGTCAC
>JAUZNC010049867.1:0-15529 GCA_034780395.1 Vannuccia rotundouncinata | reverse complement strand
GTCACGTGACCCTCTCGACCAATCAGAAGCCAGCTAGGTCACGTGAACCTCTCGACCAATCAGAAGACGAATTGGTTAGGACATCATCCTCTCCTACTACTTGTAAATCGCGGAATGGAGAATATAGACCACATGAGAAAAAATGACCTTGTTTTTTAGTCAAATGAATTAAAAAACCATAGTTTAATTGAAAAGGCAATTACCAAACAAAAAATCATCGCTGCAACTCGTCTTTTGAAAAATCAAAAAAATCCACATGAGATTCTGTGTGTCTCGCCAAATTGATACATTTTTATTTAAGATCCTGTTGTAAATGACACTCTCAATTCATCCTATTCCCAATCTTTCAATCCTCAAATGATGAATAACAACAGCACCGTAAATAAAAATATCAATTTTCTAAGTAACTTCACTTCTTTTTTCTTATATAATTATTCATCTCTTGTTAAAAAATTAATGAGTAGTTATGTAGTACGTATTTTTATTGATAACATTTTATTTAGAAATATAAATCTTTATTTTAAAATAGAAATCTTTTCATTTCACTAAATTTTTATCGTCTCGTGTCTATTGTCGTTTTAAAATTATCAAAATAAAATAGCAATGAATATACTTATAACAGCTAGTATATTATAATTAATATATAAATTAATCAAATATTATAAAATATATCTTGAAATAATGATTATATATGATTAAATATTTTTTTGTTTACGAATAAATAACTTTCTGCTATTTGCTAGAATTTTTTAAAATTTTAATGACGGAAAAAACATTCGTTGAAAATACATACATTAAGACTCAAATATTCGCACTGAACTAAAATATATTATTTAAATCTTTTACAAATAAAACAGGCAATACAAAAACATAAAAACCTTTTTTATAAAAAAAGTGAAATCTGAAGTCCATAAAGAATGAATTGTTTATGGTTTTATATTATCTAAAGTGTTAATTATAATCCAAAACCAACTAATTTACAGGTTTAGGTGACCAAACGTTATTGATAATTAAATTTGCAAAGACTTTTAATAAATGCAGAGTAAATATTAAAATATAAAATTGTCCGATCCCGATGTTATAATTATCCTTCAATCTGTTGTGTTTATACTTATGCATAATGTGAGCGCGATGCTTTCAAAGACTCTTCTACCCTTCGCCATATATGCTGGCCACTTAATCTTTCTTGAATGCAGAGTCTTATAGCTATCGAAATATTTGTTTACACTACATTGTTCCTCACCAGCTGCACTATAAAAATAATTTTTTTATTAACCCGTCTCGAACTACATACACCATGATTCTCAATTGAAATTTATAATAATTTTCTTCGAATGCATTGTGCTTTATAAAGAAAACTTCTTTGCAAATTTATAAAATATACACTTATATTTTTTGTGTTTTTACTGTTATCCCTCATTTGTGAAAAAATATTTTTTTACAAAACTGTAATTCGCCCACGCAATTTGTCTATTTTGAATTGTACATTAATTGTAATAATATATACTATAATCATTCAGAGTCTGTTATGATGTCACGCGAAATCCCAAATCAAGGATAGATTTATGTTCCGGATACAAAATAAAAATGATGTATTAATAAATAATGTGTTATTGACAATTATACGGAAATTGATTAACGACGGTAGAAATTCTCTCGATTGATTACTTAATTACAAAATAATTCAGACAAAAAATATTCGATTGTCTGAGTGTCAAAATTTATTTATTATATAACAAAATTTCATGGTAACAAGTTGGTTTAAAAAAACAGTTTCTTATAAAAGATAATATATTTGATGCATTAGAGGGTAGTGAACGATTTGGCACACAATTGACAAAATGAGACGCAAAACAAAGACTGGAATTGAGAAAAAGCATCAATGTCGCGTGACCTACTTCCTCACATCTCCCATTTTAATGTCATATTAGAAGAGTAAATATATTATTTCCAGGTCAACCAATCAAACAGTTATTAAAAAATAACAATAAAAACTACTACAGCAAATAGATTGAAGCACACTGCAATCCAGTCATACGTAATTCAATATATATATATATATATATAAATAGATACAGTACAGTAAACATATGCATTTATACAAAATCAACAGGTAACAATAATTGAATTATATGATTAAAGCTGTCTTCAAATCATTTGTGTCAAGGTCATATTTATTCTTAAAATGGGCGTCTAGGCAGGAATTAATTGGAAGAATAGAATGCGATGTATGCTGTATCTGAGGCCTATCACGGGAATATATCTATGCAAGAGGTCTAGAATTGTGTCAAGCAATGCTAGCATTGGAAGAAGGAGATAGATAGATAGAGACAGAAAGAATTATTGGTATGTATATTATGAAGTGTGGAATCCGAATCGTTAATTAATATTGTGTATGAGGACGGTGCCTTGTCCCTGTGATTGCAATATTGATCGTTACAAGTTCAGTTTTAATCTCTTGGACACAATTTATATTGATAAGTCTATTGAGTACTATTAGGCAGTGCCACCTCCCATTTTTTCCAACACCTTCAGTCCACATTCTTCATAGTCTTTCTTCGTCATCCAAAAGTTGTCTCGATCTTTCATAATGTTAGCGAGAACAGCACCTCCAAGGAATACCATGTGTTTTCGTTGAGGAGGGTCCTCTATGCGGATCTTAAATTTCTGTAAAAGAACAAAAATTATTAAAACGTTTTTGTCGAGCCTAGTTTAATGACTGATTATCCATTACTGGAAATAGAAAAGTAGTACAGTAAAATGTGAAAATAATACATTATATAAGAATCCTTTACATTGATTTTAAAAATTGAATATAAAATCAAATACTATTTTCAGGCAATATTTTACTATAACATTAAAAACTATTTAATACTATAAACGATTTTATTAATAGAATATTCTAACTTCATACTACTTTTTTATTAGCAGTAATATATTTAATTATTAACAAAATCAAATATTTTAATAACAAAATTCAATACGTATTGAAAAAAATATTATTATCCAAAAAGTTATAAGGCAAGAAAAATTCTAATTTAGGGTCTTCAAATATTATGTCATAAACATTATAGATATATTATATAGCATACTATTCATAGAGAATTTAATAGAATTCACGACATATTTTGAAAACATCTCTCTCTATATATATTTAATATTAAAAGTAAATAAAATAAAATGGTTATTTTATTATTTAATAAACTAAAAATATTCTAAATAATGAATTTGCATATACAGGGCTGCCACGCTTTTTTAAAGATCAAATTCCCTGACCTTTTCCTTGACTTATCTTGGTTTTACCACAAGTAAATTGTTTGAAAAGGTCTACATTAGAAGCCATTAACTGTAGGATGTCGTCAAAATCAGAAACACTATTAAATAAAAGTAAATAAACACTGTAAAGCTACTAAATGCGACCTTCTAATATATTAAAAAATATAAATGTAGCTCACCAACTAAAAGACCAATGTGCTGTCCCTCCCTGCCTTTAAGGTAAAAAATACCTCAGCTTTCAATACATCAATCTTAATAAATGTATGAATAAATAAGAATGCACACAGTGTGAAAAAACTTTGAGGTTATTTTTTTACCTAGAATGCACATAAAGGGGTGTTTAAAATAGTTAATTTTAAATTTCCTGACTTTTTGCTTTATACCTAAATTCTCGGACTTTTCCCTGACCCATGGCAACCCTGTGTATATAAACTAAGTTATTGTGATGTGAAATTCTAGATTCACAACCATATCATGATTTTAAATGATTTTTAATGATTCATTACATGATTACTTACGGAATTATGTAAATTAAATATTGACAACAGCATTTACTTATTTATGAACTTTGCATAAAATATTGTAAAATATTTTAACATTAGCTATTATTTAATCAATACAAGACAACATTTTCCGCATCGAATAACGCAGTATTATTAAAATTAGTCTTTAGACTATAACATAGACACTATGATCAGGGTGTTATAACTCGGTATAGAATGTTTACACATATTGATTTAGTTGATATAAGTTGTGTAATACACATGACGTATCAACCAGTGTGAATTGTGTAAGATGGCATCAAGTAGGTAGTTTGTCAGATAGCTAGAGAGTTTATGATGGTACGTACGCTAGGTATATGCAACGTTTCAGAGAATATTAATGATATTGCATATAAGACGACCAGTTGTATACCAATGTGCATCACTGTTCTGTGTTTAACTGATTCTCGGCAAGTGGTATCGTAAGGTGTTTTGATTGTAACAAAGGGACAAAGGAAGGAAGGAACTACTACTTCAGTATATTTTAGAATGCTACCATACAATCCGTAAAGTATTATTATAAGTCGCATTTGTGAATAATAATGATTATAAAATTAATACAATCAATTAAGCATAACTTACAAAAAGAGATCTAGTTCTTGAAACATTTACTTTTATAATTAAAACAGAATAACTCTTTCCAATTATTAGCATACTCAGATTATAGACGTTTATTTTTATGAAATAATCATATAATGAATCATTAAAAATGGGATGCGATTTAAATGCAATAATGACCATATATGGTTGTGAATTTAGAATTTCACATCACAATAATTTATATTAGTCTATTTTTAGTATATTAAATAACACTACACTATACGGTTTCAATTAAAACATATACATCAATTTTGTGTATGTGCAAATTAGGTACTAGATTAAAATAACAGATCTATGGTTAAATAAATTATAGTTACTAATCCGTAGACATACAAATAAACCTCAATGTGTTTCTTACCCCAAGACGTTCAGTGTCTCCTTTGAGAACATGCTGTAAGTAGAGTTGCTTGATCTCACGTTCCAACCGACTAGGAAGACCCGGATACATGGTGCTACCGCCGCTGAGCACAATGTGTTTGAAGAATTCGGCCCGAGTGTCCATGTCGGCAGCCTGGATTGTTGAGAATAGCATCTCAGCCATGCCCTGACTCTCACAGTTGATCAAATGAGGCTGAAAGAGGGCCTCTGGTGCCCCAAACCTCTCCCCGCCAACCTTGATTATACGACCGTCGGGCAGCTGACTCAGAGAGAAAGAAGTATCTCAATTTCAAATAATTTTAATTAGGGTGGGCGTAGAAGATATTAAAAGATTTCGGATGAGTGATTTAATCAAAATAAAAGTTAAAGCCACAAATCAAACGCTTTTGTTAAAGCCGAAATCTAGCACAGTGACTTACACTAAAAACATACATAAAATAAAAAATAGCCAAACGAAAGTTTGAAATTTAACCAATGAGAAAAAATCATAAATATGAGAAAGTTTTATTGTGACTTTTTAGAGGAGTCGTCATAGACTATAAGCTCTGTAAGACTATATACCGAGATCAAAGCAAAGAAGCCCTTGAGAAGTTATAATATTGCAGAGTAGAATAAATAGAAAATAACATTTCAGTATAAGAACATTTTCAAGCAGTGAACTCACCGTATATTTCTTCACAAGAACCGTTGTCTCCAAAGCAAGATTTTGTTCTTGTTCCACATCATAGGCGACATAACAGAGTCGCTCCTTCATTTGACGAATTGTTTCAAAGTCGGCCGACTGATTAAAGGCATAACCGCGCAAAAGAAGCAACTGGAACAAGGTTGCATATACAGAGTAACTATGTTGCCGATTTTGAAAATCCAAACCACTTTCTAAAGCGACGTACTTTAATTAAATATCGGGTAATATCTCGACCCGCCACATCCAATCGGCGTGTAAGATGTGGCAACGAGAAACCTTCATAAACAGGACAAATGTGAGTTACACCATCCCCAGAATCGATAACTACCCCGGTCATCAAACCTGTAGAGAAAAATGGAAAAATTAATATTATATAATGCCTTTAAAATATAAAATTGTATTAATTATTTAGATTGAATAAGCAATCTTACCTTGTGCATATAGCGTAAGAGCGGCTTGAATGGCAATATAACAGCCATTAAATCCAAACTTTTCAAACATGACCTCAATCATTTTTTCACGATTCTTAATAGGGTTGAGTGGAGGCTCTGTCAGCAAGATTTTCGCATGGGTTGCATCAATATTCAACTTCTTGGGACCGAATGTGTAGTCATAAAGATGAAGCATATCTTCCCAGTTCCGAACAATCCCATTCTCCATGGGATAGGTGCATTCTAGCATCTGTCGAAGTTGACTCGCCTCATCACCTATCATAAGATCCTGAACTTCAACAGATCCAACACGAGCAGTGGCCCTCAGGATTGGTCTGCCTACCATCGAAGGGAATATATGCTCTGGGAAGTTAGACCCAGCATAACCACACTTAACGAACTGAAATGTAGGGGTGAAAACCAATTATACTTCGAAATATTGTAGATTGACCAATTTTGATTTGTTTGAAAGTCAGTAGTTACAATGAAATATTAAACTTTCATTATATAGAAAAATTAAATGCTTTGAATAGTTTTGAAAATTATAAATTATTTTAAAATAAGATTAATATGTGTACCTATCCTGTGTTAGTATTTTCTTTTCAGAAATTAATAAAATACTATGAACTGGTTACTGTTGATTTTCTAATTATCAAGCAACATAACAAAGGACTAAATTAATATTATTGTCACACTCTTAATATTGCTTTAATAACATGAATCACTTTGGTTTCATAGATATTGTTATATATAAAAAAAATCAATCTAATGATACAGTTTAATTGTTGATAATATACTATTTTGTCAGGTATAAATAGAATACTAGTGATTCACAAAAGTTTTTAAGAATAACAAATAATCATGAGATTATATTTCACTTTTCTTAAAAATCATAATACACAACATACTTTTGACAGAAATTACAAATATTGGGTGAATAAAAACATAATTAACCCTATCCATTCCCCTATCTATATTAATATTACCGCTTCAGGAGCACATAATTCTTTGAAAAATTGATCCAAAATTTTATTTATGAAAAACGGTGTACAGTATTTATAGAGTCAGTTAAATATATATTAGTATATAAAATCTATGAATATAATTATTAAATCTATGAATCTATAACTATTAAATATATAAATAATATGAATAATATGAGTAATATATAGTAATTGGAAAAGGTAATATGGAAATTGTTGCAAATGGTGATGGATCAATTCAAGTGGTATGGTATCAATTCATGCAAAGGACACATATTTCATCATCAATACCATATTGGTGAACTGGTATTGTCAATCGAAAAGTAAATAACAGAGTATGGTAAAACAGAGTTTGTTAACCTATATTACATTCAGAAATTGGAAATTTATGCAAATAAATCTATATTTTAATAATATCTATATTTGTATAAAAATAGCTAGTTCCTGATTAGCTGATATGCACACTTATCATAATATTCACAATATTGTTAAGACATAACTACCAGATAATAAGTGCAATGATTTGTATGAATAACCATTGTAGTACGCATTTTTCATAATGCAATAATTATGTATATTTCATGACATATATATATGTCACCGTGCATTAGATGGAGATGTATATATATGTCATTGAATGGAAAGGGTTAATCATAATTTTTTTTTAAATATTTTGCTTATACAGTTTATTAAATTATACAACTAAAAGTTCCAAATTATTAAATTATTAAAAAAAGGTTACCTTTTGTTTTATGTTCTGCTATATTTTTTTGTAAAAAGAGATTTAAATTAATAAGTAAGAATTTGCTAAATAATAATAGTAAATAATTCCTTCTTAATAAATTTATCAATGTTAGTCAAATTAATCATAATATTAATCAATTAAACATTATTTTGTTGGTATTAAAATATCTGTTGACTGACTTTTACATTCTATTAAAAAAAACAATATTTAAATCTCTTTAATTTCCCTTTTATTCCCATAAAGAAATGATTATAATGGTGAATAATTGTATTTTCATCTACTTTTATATACTTTTAACTGAAAAAGAGTTAAAAATACTGATCCATTTATCAAATCAATACATGAAATTTAAAAAATAATTTTTGACTTATGAACTAGTCTAATAGTTTATTGTACAAAATTAATAATTATAAAAATTGGAAAAATAAAAATGATAAAAAGACTACTTTAGAAAAACATTAGGTAACACCAACTTAGAAAAAAATTAAATATATAGTGTTAAGCTATTGTATATTCATAATTTCAGGTGCCTTTTACTTTTATAATAATTATATAAGTAAAAATAATCATTTGAAAGTTAAATATTCATTTTTCCGGTTATTATATATGAACTATTTAATTCACTTTTAAATTGTTTCTTTATAAGATAATTTATTATCATTTCATTTTATGTAGCCTAACAAGGATATATATATATATATACACCAAGTATTATCTTTCATTAATTAAATTAGAGTAATATTGATAAATATCCAGGGTACAATTGTTATGGAATGCATCCTAGAATATAATGAAAAATGTTATATATATAAAAGAATAAGAAAATGCTAAAAAAGACATGGAATGCAAGCTGGGAATAGGTGTCATGTCTTTTTTCTATGGAAATTGCAGGCACAAGATTTTAAGGAATTCCTATCTGTTTATATATAAATTTTGGCTCTGCACACACAAGATCTTGGCAGAAATTAGTTCTTAAATACTATAAATATTATATATCATATTACTTTGCAAATAAATAAAAAGCATTATAGTATAGTCTAATTTATGAATATGGTAATTATTAAATATTTATTTTTATATCCACTATTACAGTAATACATGATGTACAGTAAGAATATTAAATATATATATATAAAAAATCTTACTCCAGTTCCATTATCACACACGATTATTTTATTCCCATTGCTATCCATTTATATGCTTTGAAATATATTGCTAACTTTAAAAAAAAGTAAATATGAATAAATCTTATTAGTCAGAACTATCAGCGGCTTCCTTTTTCAGAAAGATTGAATAATGCGCTCTAATAACAAATAACACAAACTATAACTAAAAAGTTAATATTTTTCTTTTAAAATTTAATATAGGATGTATTTTTATGAGAGGTTTATTTTATCACAGTTAATGTTTTTATTTTACCTTTATTATTATAAAAAAATTTTGTTTTCATTTAATTTTTATTTTAAATGTAGCAAAAAAACTAACGTTATACCAATATTTTCAAATATATTATTATATATAAGGTCATTGATATATCGAATTATTAATTATCAATAACAATATAACGATGTAAATGGTCCAAGCCCGTAATCAGGATTTTTTTATGGATGAAGAAGGGGGTTCGTATTTTTTTAAATATTAACCCATACAATCTCTTGCATTTAAAATAAAATTTAAAAATTTTACATGAAACAGTTTAGAAATATATGTAATTGTAAAGTGTGAAATCACAAATTATGAAATCAGCCCCCCCCCTCGAGGTAGTTTGCAGAGGAGCTAATAGACAAATATGTAAAACATCAACATAAATATAATTAAATAAGTCTTTAATTATTTGAGAAAATACACGTTCTCAAGAAAAGACTGACCTCAAAAGTATTTTAGGAGTTTAAAACCTGCATCTAGGACTAGATCTATATATCACGAATATCACGTAACGTGATGGGGGTAATTTGTAACTGCAATATAACGCATTTAAAGTAATTGATTTATTAGTAATAATATATATTGAATTGTCTCGATCGATCTGTTATATATAGTAAAAGATTTTTCGGATTAACCGAAATAATGTAAACACCAGCTTATTTTGCTACACCTTCAACATTTTCAATTATTGTTTTATACGTTTATTATAATTTTCGGCCTTTTTTGGAATCGAAATGGTTCTCTCTCTCCCTCTTTCTCTCTCTCTCCAACCAAAAATTTTTAAACTCAATCCTGCGCGTTCCCAACATTGGTTGTATAAATTTTGTATAGTAATTATTGTATTATTCATCTCCACGGCGATCTCTGCACCCACTTTAACATACACTCATACATCACAGAAGCGACTCGTCATAATGCAATACTGGATCAAATCTTCACCTCAAAATCAATCCGCCACCATTCAACGCACCGAACATCGGCTCCCCAATTTCTTTCTCCGATCATGCCTGCATATTCCTGTCTCCTCATCACAATACTACAAAGAAAGAAACATTCTACTACAAAACAGTATATGACTTCAGATTCAGCAACATTGCGAACTTTTTACATGACCTATACAGAACAACTGGACTAACGACAAACTCTGTTTAACTCCGGTAACCAAAAATCTCATTCACCAATTCTGGCAACCCTACCGAACTAAAAATTTCCCACAGATTCGAAATGAACAAGTCCAAAAGAATTTGGGCAACCAAAAACATGAATGCCAAAAATTCTCTGTGTAATATTTTCAACGCTATCTCTGGTGCCAACAGTTCCAAAAACAAAAATATTCAAGGTCTCATAGACAATCTTAAACTCATGCACAGCCCTTCCTCCAATCCCTCTACTATTATCAACCAACATCTCGCCACTTTTTACACACCCTTGGGCGATCTCCATATGGTTGACAATTATGACTGGTGCCCCACCATCTTTGTAGAAAAAGTAAGAACTGCTCTCGAGAACCTCGACGACAAAAAAGCCTCAGGACCTGACCATATCCCGGCGAAAATAATCCGTATTAGCGCTCATATCTTCAATCTCATAATCATATTTCAGCAGGTACCACACTAATGGAAGTCTTCCTCAATTGTACCTATCCCAAAAAAGAAAAAAAAACTATTAATGACCTCAGACTTATATCCCTATTATGCATTTGCTCTAAAAATTTTGAGAAACTCCTTTACTCTAAAATACACAAACTCATGTATGCTAACTACGGTCCTCACCAGCCCTACTCCAACACCACTTTTGCGTTAATTCATGTCCACGACAATCTTACGAAACATATGGACGAGCGGAGTACCGCTGCTACGTCCTTTATCGCATTCGACTTCAGTAAAGCTTTAGATTCGTAGCATTCGTAGCATCATAGAATTATATGGCTCGCCTCTCCTCATCGGTGTCAATCACCAAGAATCTGAAATCGTCAACAAATTTTAGAAAAGAGTTATACGTATAGATACATTATTGTAACGACCTCTCCCGCTAAAAAACTTAATTTAAAAACTCAAAATAATAGTGCACATGTTCTTCACCCCCTTATCCCACGCATCCTTCCTAGATCAAAACATTTCCTTCAACCACCCTCATCTTCCGCTTATAGACTCAATTCTTTCATCCCAAAACAACTATCATTGTTAATGCTTCTCTCTCATTATAAACACCATATTAATATATGTACTAATTTTTCATAGTTTATGTACTTGTCCTTATTTTCTCGCAATAAAATACTTAATTATTATTATTATCATCACATATTTTAAATCTTAATTTAACTCGAAACATAATTATACTTTATATAGAGTATAAATTCATATTGTATAATAAGTCAACAAAATATCAAAACAAAACAAATGGTAATCCAATAGTATGTGATATTGTGATAATGTGATATTTGTAATTTTTAGTACTTGCCATGGCAGAACTTATGTTGATTTCATTAATTGCAAAAAGTGTATTGGTAATTAACAGCTGTACAACAGTAATTGGATCCATTTTGTTAAATAGTACTAATTCAATAGTTCTCATGCATTTATGCAATTCCTTGTCACTCAAATAGTAACAAGATTGGTTGTCTGCTTTGGAAACTGAATATTGATAGCGAATAGACAGACAAGAATGGCCAGAAACAAGTACATTCTTCTTATATATAAGCTAATGTGTGAAGTAGACAAGGCCTTTGCAACAGGGCACATTTTATTTTTCGAAATATGTTGAACAATACCTTTTTTTTCAATTTCTTATTTTATCTGTTTTATTTTCAGAATTTAAACTGTGAAACTAACTGGCGAGATGTTGTTTTACAGAGTGTAAATGATTACAGAGAAAACAGCACAAATAAACTCGTACGTATGACATAAATATTGAATAAATTTTCGTGCTGAATAATATATAATTCGATAATAACTATATAAATATTGATTTCATTATAAATTTATAAATTTTTATTTTTAGGAATACAATTATTACGCAGAAGCCAAGATATTCAGACGTAACTTGACATTTAACTACTTGGCTTACCATCTTATTCGATTTAATCCTATGACTTCTTCCAAAATGATTACCTTGGAATTGAGGGAGTTGAATACGAAGGTTTTGGAGAAAACGATCAAGGATTCCCTTGCTCATGGACAACAATTGTCTGATACTAATTTGTGGCACTCATGTGAGCTGAACAACGATTGCCTCAATTATAAAACGGTATACTATATATTTTGAATTATAAAGTTATAAATTATTCAATTTCGTATACATATTATATATAAGGAATATATATATATATCGTACTAATTATTCGTCCAAATGTAAAAGAATTGTTCAAACAGAAGTATAATTTCATATTGTTATATTTACATGTTTTTATGAAAAAGTATTTTATATAGAATAAATAGGACTAATATGAAATTATAAATAAATTCATCTACGCGTAATAAAATTTAACACAATGTCTGTAATATATTGCAGCTCGGACAATTATTAATACGCGAACTTGAACCAAACATTTAAATATATTAACATTTTAACAAAAATTTCCAAAATTATCTATGAAGGTCTGCATGAATATATTATTTTATCTTCAATATATATTTTTACATGGCTCAGTCGATTTTGCCTCCCTAGAGATAGGCAACCTTTCTGTCTCTTTCTGTATAATTACAACATGAAGCTTCTTTATAGAAATATGAAAACAAATTGCACGAGAAATATAGCTTCCAGGTTGTATCAAAAGAAATATAAAAGGCGAAAAATAGACAAAATCTTGATAATAGCTAGAGATATTGCTCTATATAATGGGTCGCATTGAAGTAATTTTGCTTTGTTGATTTTCACAAACTGTTTGAGAAGGTATTACATTTTCCGTTTATTCTAAAATGTTATAGTTAGCCTTATACTTCTATGTTTATTTGTCTACAGGTCACAAATCAGAAGAAGGAATCGTTTGCATGTTCACTTTACAAGTACACGAAAAAAACTTTTTTTGTCTGTCTCTTCCTGGAGTCATTTTAATAAAAACTTATACTTTTAAACGATTTTTCCATTATATTTTTAAGTATAGGATAATATATGTTATAAAAAGGAATGCAAATTGAAGTAATATCACAAATAGTTTTTAATTTACCACATTTCTACATTGTGACATATATTATATTACAAATACAGTTTTTCTGAACTTGATCCTATAACATACAATAATGTATTGTGTATATCAGTTGTATTCGTCCACTTTATAGATAAAGACGTTTCAATATATTATCTAGTGTTTGGTTGATTCTTACATTCATTTTTTTATATACATTATATCAATTATAACCCTGAGAAAAACTGAATTGTACATATATATTCTAAACATATCAACTTTTGACTATAATCTATGTAAAATATGGTTATCTTAGACACATACACTTGTAATGATATCCAAATGACTCTAGGTAAACCTTCTTCAACTTATAATGATTAAATTAATTTAATGGTTTTACTTTTGTCCTATAATAAGTTATATTATTAATATTTCAATACTATTTATTATAAGTATCTATACATAATTGAAAAAAATAATAATTTTGGGAAACAGAATAATTAGAGTTCCTTGTAGACTATTCTTTAATTTTAATAATATAAAATAATTATATTACACATAATAGTTTTGAATAGTTATAAAATATGATAATGAATGATTCAAATATTGATAGAGATAAAAATTAAACATGATAAGAAAGTATACACCCTAGTATAATAAATGTAGGTTATCGAGTGATTATTAAAAGAATGTGTATGTATAATATATATATGAACACTTATTCTTTGCTCATGATTAAATTAATATAATATGAAATGCAATGCAATTAAAATGCATGCACATTCTAAATTCGTATTATAATATTTTTATAATAGTTATAAACGCATTTTATAATTTTGTAATTTTATAATTATAAACTTTGTTTTAATTTTGTCTTTCTAGTCAATTTCTTGGATAAACGTCAATAAAAATGTTTAACAGCCAAATTTGAATCAATCGATATAAATACGCGTTTTGTTGAAATCAGAGACGATTTTGAACACTTGTTAAATATTCCTTGCAAAAATTAATCAAATAAAAATATTGAAATTAAAATCAAATATTAAATTAATTCAAAAATTCAAAATTAACATTATAATAAGCAAAAGCAATACAAATTTTACTTCTGATGTCAAATGGACACCAACTCTTTCTACTGCGTCTATAAACCACTTTCAGAATCATTTTAAAAGTCGTTTTAGAGTTTGCTATATATAAATATATATATATATATTATAAATTATTCGAAAAATATCACAATTCATTAAAAAATATAATTTAAAATAAAATATTTTTAGAAATTACCAGATTGGACAAAAACTAGATAAAACAAATTGTACTTTATTCGGTATATTAAATGGTTTATTTTGAATAGATGATTCCATGAGATAGTTAAAAAAAACTTAGCTACAAAAAATTTAAACCTACGGTAGTAGGTTATTAGCTCAATGTTTAAGAACTTGAGAGCAACCTACGCACTGTAGGTATTAGGGTCATTCCGCCAATCCTCGGCAGGGCTAAAAATGGAGCCAATGCTCGGCACCCCCTAAATGTTTTAAAAAAATATTTTAAACTAGTAGAATTTCATTATTGTAGTAATAGTAATATGTTATGGACTTAATTTCATTATATAATTCATTATTTTACATGACAATACATCAAAAAGAAACACTTACGAAAATACGTTACATCCAACGACAACAACAATTATTATATGTTAATTAGTACGGTAAAATATTTAAATCGATTCTCTAAAACAATTAATTTTAATCAATGCATTTATATTATTACTACTTTATAATTTTAAATTATACAAATCTATTATAAACTTTAATAATCAATGTTAAAATATTGAAATTTATATTTACACTACTTTAATCGTATATAATTAATATTAAAATATAAATATAAATCAAAAAAATAATTTTAGTCTGATTACTTTTAATATGCACCAATCTGTTACCTAATATAATATAATAATTTATATTAAATTTATTATTTGAGAATTTGATCCTATGCTTTAAAAATAATGATTATTATTAGAGAGTCATTCTCAATAATTAAAATATATTGTTTATATTGTTTCAGTTTCATGGTTACAAATTAGATTAGTTTGATTAATAATATCAATAAAATATATTTATATGATGATATCTATTATACGTATTTTTATTCTTTTGTTTCAGAATCTTAACATGCAAAGAATAACGGAAATACTCGTAATATATCGGCCATTAAAAAAGCGATTTTTGAAATTGTTTACTATAATTAATTGAATGTATTATACTTTATATTACTTATTATTTGTATAATTGTTGTTTTCTAATTATCTTTTACTTTCAAACTATAAATATAAAAATCT
>JAUZNC010049856.1:4696-15531 GCA_034780395.1 Vannuccia rotundouncinata | reverse complement strand
TTCAACTCCTAGATATTGTGGCGAGCGAACTCTTAAAGGACAAGTCTAATCGCGATATGGATACTGTTCTACTTAAATACATTATCATTAGAAAGATGGTGGACTTCTATATTATCGCAAATAACTGGTATAAATCCCCCCTCTTAACCTGTGAAATAGAGAAGGCATTCAATACTCTCTCACATGATGACTTTATTGCGGGGGTGGACTTTACTGGAAAACTCCTGCCTACATTTGATGATTGCTTCTCGAGCGGGCGACTTACCGATGTAGGAATGGCCTATAATTTTATTACCTATCTAAGTTCTATCGAAAATCCACTACTTCTGGACATCCCGAATAGAAGCAATCTTTTCCCAATTAATACGCAGATGATGACACTCAATTTAAAGCGTGATAGAGCATTCATTGAGTTAATATTCGCTGCATTTGGCTATGAACAATCGGACACTTGGGAGGAACCTACATTGGACATGATTGTTGAAAAACTATTTTTATAATATAAACTCTATAAGATAATATTTGTTGAATTTTGGCCATCTAAACTTTTCACTGATTTAAAATTTTGTTCTAACAGTGATGAAAGTCGCTTTACAATCTTTGATAGACTTTTAAAACATGAACTGGACGATAAAACGTCATGTAATAGAAATCTTTCTACTTTATTATATGGCTAATAATTATGCTGTTAAAATGTATTAGTCGAGTAGCTCAGTGGTTCGAGCGTTGAACTAATAATTTACAGGTCGTGGGTTCGAATCCCACCTCGACTATATATTTTAGTAATTATTTCTTATACATTTTTTAAGTATCCGAAACGACTGTGTTGGACGATTATGGACAATCGCTATACTGGACACTACCGAAGTAGTGAGAATTTTGTATATTGACTATATTTTTATTAAAATATACTATTCTTTATGGATATATGACTTTTTCCCATTCTAACTATAACATGATATAAAATAAATTTTAAAAAATAGCGTTTATTGAAAGGGAGGGGGATGGCATTTAAAAGGGGGTATGACAAGCTGAATAAACATGAGAGTAAAATAATTACAAAAATTGCAATAATATTTTTTTTTAAATAAAACTGATTAAATATGAATAATTATAAATGTGTACAACATGTATTTTTATCTGTACGTAATTTAAATATAGGCAAAGGCTGATCTACCAGCCAATGTAGTGTTTATATATTGGGTCTATTTATAAAAATATAGTTTCTACACTACCGTTTATGGTTGGAATTGGGTTGATTCGTCCAGATTTATTTGGAGAGGAAGAAGGGGGAGACGGAGCTTTGGCAACACGCTTCGTCTTCCTCTTCTTGGGAGCAGGCGGGCATTTGTCCCCCCACGGTGATAGTGTTGCAAATTCGCCTGGGATGTCGAAGGGTTGATAATTCTCCATATTTTCATTTTCAAAGTCATTATTCGTCAGACAGGTATTGAAAGCTGCACCTCCCTCGACGGCCTCAAACGGAACCTGGACCATAAGTTTAAGCTTGCGACATAATCTGTAGAGCCGTGCTGTCCCATATATATGCCGTTGCAGCGGAGAACCATCTGATAGCGGCCTTCATTTCCCAGTTATGTCCCATCTTCGCCCAAAACATATCGGAATTTTCTCTAAACGTTGGACGAAGACTGGTGATTGATTTGAAGGAGTCTCTGATCGTTTTGGGTAGGTTGAGAGCGTTTGCCGGGTTGTCAAGAAATTGAGAAAGCCTATTTGTAGCTTGCTATTCGATATATCGAACTTTTTCCATCAGATGGTCACGAGATTCACCATCAATTGTCTCCTACGTTGTAAGATAGCCCAAAACCTGATTGTTCACAAGTCCCTTAAAATTTACAAATATGGGACTTGTGAACATCACGAAGGATCCGTTTTCACATCTGAGATGATAAAGTTTAGGCACTTCTTTTGATTCCTTATTATGCGAAATGGACCCACCTTGATAGTAGGCATCAACGGAAGCCATATTGGATGGATTATTGTACTTTTGCCAGCCATTGCGTAGAGAGAAGATTATGATGATGACGTTGAGAGATAGATAGACTGTAGACTGATGCAACGTTGAGAGAGACTGTAGAATGTTGCGACGTTGAGAGAGACTGTAGACTGTTGCGACGTTGAGAGAAACTGTAGACTGTTGCGACGTTGAACTTTGAGAGAGAGACTGCTGACGAGCAGACGACCGACTGTGAGCTCTGAAGAAATGTAAATGAATACAGCTACTTAGATACCTCCTTATATAGCTTAAAACTCGATTTTCATTCGTCAAAAAATTAACTAGGCGAGGTGCGAGAGCTTTGTTGACAGGAAAAAGGCGGGGGGTGACCGAGAAATACCTAGGCGAGATGCAATAGCTTTGTTGACAGGACAAAGGCGGGGGTGGCCTAGAGATAACCCTTCTATACTACTCATACACACTCTATTTAGATAGTAATAGTTATACTAATATACTAAATTCAAATAGCTATATAGTAATTATTATAAAAAATATCTATATATCAGTAATATGTGGCAATCTATGACTTGAGGGAATGTTAAAAGGTTTAAATTAATAGTAAACTGACTCAATTAACGAAGTAACTATAATACTAGTTACGTCAAAAATACAGATTGGTAAAATTGTAGGACATCTAATTATTATTTATCATTAAATATTTTGCTTCAAACTCGATATCAAGTATTTTCTTTAGGTTTTCAAATTGATAAATAGTAGAATATTTAATTTATATTTATTTAAAATATTAAAATTAATATTTAATAAAAAGTATTCAATTAAATTTTAAACAATTTTATAAATTAAATCATTATTATATATATATAGCAGTGTCTAGTCCTTTATATGTAAGCTCAAATATTGATAAATGAGGGGAAGAATTATACAATGTAAATTAACTTTATGTGACAACAGCTAGATCAACATACCATAAAGAGATATTTATAGGATATTATTCTGTGGAGGATCTACGAAACGATAGACCAAGTATTTATTCAGTTTTTATCTCCTACAATAAAAGTTTAATCAATTTATTGAATTATTGATTTTTCTTACAGTATAGAGGATACATGTATCTCCGGCGCAGATTGTTTGCCATTGACCTATTATAATATTATATAGGTCAATGGCCATCACGTTTTATTAATTAGTCACGGATTTATCAATCCCCGAGCATGCATCCCTTATCCAGCGCGACGTATTTTTGTACCACCCCTTAACATATTGACTAATTCTTTCTGTATCTTGTAGATCGATTGTTCTTCATTGCCACTAATAAACTTGTGATCATTGCTGCATACTTGTCTAGAACTGACTTTGAATAACTTTTTCGAAATGTCAATTAACGGCCGTCGTTCCACTTATTGATCCGCAATAACTATAATAACCACAGTATAATTTATAACTGATGCAATTATATGTTGGTAAAGTTTTATTTATTGATATTTGATATGTTGGATTTTGTCTTTATTTTAGTAGTTAATATGATTAAATTGTAACTATATGGATCGATATTTATGTATCGTCTTCATTATAGTGCATGATCACATGTCACAGTGAAGACTGACACGTGGCTTCATGCAGAGCACACGAAGGATTTTATTAGACATTTATAAGTCTTTTTATAGTTCTTAACACTGTCAGACTGGTTTTCACGTGATTTTCGGTTTGACAGAGTTTAAACATATATATACTGTTGTATTGCTATTGTGAATTCATACCAAACCTACATGTAAATATATATATCTGCATTTTATTACATCTGTCTTTTCTCGGTTTTACACACATGAAGATTCAATTTGGAATTAACATTTCATCTGTTAATACACTGGTTTATAGAATTGATGGTTTAGAATTTTATATCTAAAAATAATCTAAACTGAACTAATTTCTTTAAAATTAAAAGAAAACTGTGAAACACATTGACTAAAATATGAAACTAATAAAGTCGAGTGTTTAAATCTTTAAAAAAAAAATTCTTCTGCTTAGTTTGAATAATATTAGTTTTATCGGGAAGAAGATTCTTTAGTTCCCTAATTGTTAGGATTATTTATTCTAAGTATTAAATTTTTTATAAAAATTCACAATGAGTCGACCTGCTCCACCTAGACTTGCACCTAGACCTGGTATGTCATTGAATTTAATTAATGTTTTGATTGTAATATTTTGTTATCTATTCAGTATTAATTTTGTGTAATGGGAGTTCATAGGGATAACAAAATGTGTTCAATGCCGGCGGACCAGTTCAAGCTATTATGCCATGGGATGACCAATTTTCTGGCCAAGCTATATTTAAAAAATTGAGAAATAGCCAAATATGAAGTAATTTTATAAGGCAGTGGGGGTATCAGTTACTACCAATCATGTCCAGAGTAGTCTCTTTTTGACTTTATGGCACCTTTTGAATTAAAGTTATATAACAGGAAATTGCTTGTCATATTAGCCTGCACATTGCAAATCTAGCCTACTACAGTCTTGCCACGGGTCAGGGAAAGAAAAAAGTTAGAATTTAAAAATATTTCTGTAAAATTAAAATCAGGGAATTTAAAATTTTATAAATTAAATATTAACAACCCTTTATATCATTCTAGGTAAAAAATAACCTCAAAAATTGTTGACACAATGTGAATTCTAATTTTTTCATACATTTATGGACACTGATGTATTAAAAGCTGAGGTATTTTTTATCTTAAATCAGTGACAGCACATTGGTCTTTTGGTGGATAAGCTACATTTATATTTGTTATTATATTAGAATGTTGCATTTAGTAGCTTTAAAGTTTTTATTTACTTTTATTTAATAGTCTTTTTGATTTTGGCAACATCTTACAGTTAATGGCTCCTAATGTAGATGTTGGCAACCAAATGTGAATTCCAACCAATTCAGAATCGATCAGACCAACCAGGAATTCATGTTTGGTCGGACAGATTCAGAATTAGTCGACCAAATGTGAATCTCAAAATTGCTGTTTACCAGTGCTCTATGTGCAAACAAACAAATTATATTGAAGGTATTTAATATATGAAAAACTCATACGACATTGAAATCCGATTTAAAATATTACTGTTTGGTCGGACCAAATTAAAATTGGTCAGACCATACATGAATAGTTTTAATAACTAGTTTAACATCCATATAACATAATTATGCATGTAACATATAAGAGTTAGTCCTGTCAAATACAAAATAATTTTAACAATGTATTATATAATAAAGACATATTCTAATTTGGTCCAACCAAATAGGAATAATTTAAATCAGATTTCAATGTCATTCAATATAATTTTTGTTTGTTTGCACATAAAGTGCTGGTAAACCGCAATTTTGAGATTCACATTTGGTTGACCAATTCGGAATCTGTCGGACCAAACATGAATTCCTGTTTGGTCTGACAGATTCTGAATTGGTCAGAATTCACATTTGGTCACCAACAGAGACCTTTTCAAACAATTTAATTGTGGTAAAACCAAGTTAAGTCAGGTAATTTGGTCTTTAAAAAAGTGTGGCATCCCTGCTACTATATTGAATAATATCTGATAATGTTGTCAAGCAGAGCAAACTGGTACAAATTATTTACTAGAGCAAATTATTTACTCACATTTTAATTTTTTTAAAAACACACATTTCCATGTAATTTTTTTCGTTATTTGACTGCATTTTAAAAAAATAAAGCAAAACAAAAGGCGATCCTGCAGAAATCAGCCATAAATTAATTTTTTCCAAAAATACATTAATTTTCATTTACAAAATTTTATAACATAATTTCTCTAATAAAAGATTAAAAATTGATAAAAACCTTAAAAAACAATATTATTTCTAAGCCCAAGACATGGCTCTACCATACCTTCAATCACATATATGAAGTAAAACATTAAAAATCAATAATGTTTTGTAGACTCTGGTTTAGAAATAAGATTGTTTTTAGTTTTTTATTGATTTATAATGTTTTACTCCAAATATCTGATTGAAAGTGTGGTCGACCTTGTATAGCTGGTTAAGCTTAGTAAAACAAAAAATGAAGATGTGGGGCATTAAAAAAAAGTACCAACTGGTATGGAATGTTTTAGACACTGTTGGAGAAATAACTAAACTGATAACATATTTTCTTAGGTATGACGACTCACTCTTCAAGCTGCACCATTAGTCTCAAGATTCTCTTTCCTGCACAATAGGCTGAAGCCAGCATCCCCTCCAGAAGATAATTTACAATTATGAAGTGTTCCAATATAAGACAAGGGACATTCAAAATACTGATACCTGTGCCCATATCAGTGGTTTGAAAGAGCAGATGCAGAAATTTATTGGTTTAACCCTTGAAAAATGTGTCATGTACCACACTGAGAACCTCAGTAAAACCATGTAATCTCCATCTATTAACGAAACAGATGTGCAGCTTTCCTGCACTATTCTTGAGTGCTTGTGAAACTTGCAATCATTCACTACTTTGAGGTAAGGTTTTTACAATGCAAGAAAATTGGATCTAGAAAAGGCAGTTTTACCTAGAAGGTGCAAGGCTTCAAAGTAGATCAAGCAACATTTCCATAATCTGTCCAAGACTATTTTTAGGCTGAGTACTATTTGGTCATTGATGCTGGCCTTGCATGTGTAAGACAATGCTTTAATCAGCCTGGCTATCAGATTTATCATCATCTGAAAAATTTACTTGTTTGTACAGTTTTGATCTGAACTTCATACCTGATTTTTATGGTGATAATATTGAAAAGCAGTTGCTTATGATACAGTCAGCCTTTCCTGACAATGTCAGCATTTCTGCAAGAGATATTGTGCAATACATTCACAGTCTGTCACTGCTATGTGCATGAGTATTAAGCAGGTGTGCAACCTTGTTTGTCTGATATTAGGTTATGTCAGCAACAAACACTATCAGTGATCAAAGTGCTTCTGCTCCGAGGAGGGTGAAGACATACTTAAGGACAACTTTGTCAGACATCCAGCCCAATGACCTTCTGGCTCTTCATGTTCATAACAAAGTGGGACAAACTGGATATCGATGATTGCTAAAATGCATTTGTTAGTTATTTGGAACATAAAATCCAACTTGTCCTAAAAATCTTCAAATTGTGCTTTTTAACAAATTTGTCCTAAATTGTCCAAAAAGTAGTAAAATGGTCCTAAATTTTGTTATAAAATGTCCTAAAAATCTTTATTCATACCATTTTTCTTGTATACAACAGCCTAAATGCTTATGACATGGTATAACATCTATCTCTACATTAGCAAGTCCTAAACTACAAGGACATAAATTAGCATTTAATTTCATAGTCTAGATAATATTTAATACAGTAAAATTATAAAATTATGCCACCAAGTACCAAAAAGATATCTGAAATGGTGTGACTAACATAAAAATTGTTATCTTTCCAATTCAATAATCTGATCGACACTTGAACTTCATCATGCCGTTTTTTCAAGGAAACTAACAAGGTTTTATAAATCATTGTCAATTGGTACAAAATAGATTTGATACTAGTTTAGGTTACTATCAATCAGTAAAAAGAGGGGTGTTGCAAGATACAATCCGCTTTTATGCTGTCTTTAAATAGGACGAATTCCAAATCACACAGATGGTATCCACTTCTACTCTCTAAGCCAACCATTTGACAATTAAATTTGTCAATACCAATTTAGAATTTTCTAAGACTAGTGTACTAAGTTGTCAAAATAATGTGTCATACTTTTTATTTTAACCTCTATGGAAGTTGTTCTCTTTGCGAAATTGGATTTTAAATTAAATGCATTTATTTGTCCAACTTTAGAAGTGGAAAATAGTGAAGTTTTATAGAAATTGATATTGTTTAGCAATTGAACTATTTAAATGTGTATAAAGAATGTAAAAATTTGTTTAATTAGATACGAAAATATTTTTTAATCCATATTTTAAAATCCAATTAGTTGAAATCCTACTTTTAATAAAGTTGTTTTTTACTTGATGCTTATAAATAAGGAAATATTTGAGTTCCAGTAATATAAAGTATAAAGGTTGTTTATGTTGTAAAAGGATCTTTTAAAGGATGTTATTTTCAGGGGTCGAAGTTGCTCTTTAAAAAACGGATTTCCGCTAATTTTGATGCTTTCATTTTGGTTTGTACAACTCGGTTTTATCAATAATGTGTTTGAGTTAAATCAATAAATAACACACATCACATTTTACTATATTAATAATTAGCCCCCAAAAATGTTTAGAACTTCCTTCAATGGCCCTTTGCTTGTTGTTCTGCTAACTTCGACCCTGATTGTTTAGAATATATTTTTATATAGGCTATATAACATACTAGTAAATTTCAAAATATATATTTGATACTTTGTGTTATAAAAGGGCTAAGTAAAATCATCATTAAATATCAGTATAGCCACCATGAATTAAATTTAGTTTTAGATGTTATAGAAAGTCTAAATCCAACCTTATTTTAAATTAAACAATAAAAAATGATCTTGCTGCCACGTTCATATGAAAGTAGTTTTAACATTGTCTTTAAAAGTGGGAATGGATGTTAATCAACAATAGAATTAAAGGTATCAGGAAATATTGTCTTCTTAGCTTTTAGAAATGTCTTGTTGTTGTCTTTAAGTTGCAGTTTGCTAAGATTGGATTTGCTGTTTACTTTAAGAATCCATAAATCTTCTTAATTATGGATGGAAAATGTATTCATCTAAACGTTCTCTTAATATAATCTTTTATAATTGTATGATTTCTTTTGTTCACTAATTACTTTTTCTACTACTGTATTTTAAAATAATATGTCATTGTTTTTTATATTTACAGGCAAAGTTATGGTGGTGAGAGCAATGTATCCTTACAATGCACAAGCTGTAAGTTTTTTGTTTAACGTTAATCTGAATTGATAACTTAATTAAAAACATCATCACAATAATAACTTTGTTTTGTTTGATTTTAAAATTGATGATATAAAAAAGAAATATAAATTTCGTACGATTAAATAGATAGAGTTGGATTGTTCAAAGATTCCTAAAACGACACTGCAACCACTTTTTATTTTATGAAAGTTGTTAACCAGATTTTTAAAAATGTTAACTGAGAATTGTTAGGTTATTAACGGATTAATCTCTGAAAACTGTTGGAATAATTCATCTTTTTAAATAATTATTTTGAGGCTGACGAGCTTTCATTTGACGAGGGTGATTTGCTCTACATTATCGATCGAGTCTCTAGTAAGGAGTGGTGGAAAGCGCGCTCAGGAGACAAAGAAGGTCTTATACCCAGCAATTATGGTGTGTATTCAAACCCTTTTCTATCTACGATTAACAATCGCCGAAGAGTCTTTTTGATAAACCTGTTAAATAGTTTGATTTTTAAATGGTGGATTTGAATACCTAGGATCTTCTTTTTCTGTATCTGTTATGTGAAGTGAATTGGCGTCTGCTTTTTCTCATCAGTTGGTGAAAACACAGAGTCCATTGACACGCCCTTGCACGACGCTGCCAAACGTGGAAATATCCAGTTTCTCAAGGAATGTATTCAGAATCAAGTACTTATAATTAATTATTCAGTGACATATTGACGCGTGTTATTTGTTTATTTAATGTCATATCCTTGTATGTCTAGGTGTCGGTAAACGGTTTAGACAAGGCTGGTTCATCTCCTCTGCATTGGGCTTGTAACGGGGGTCACCTTGACTGTATAGATGTTCTCATTCAAGCCAACTGTAAAGTTGACATCAAGGTTTGTTAAGTGGAGAATGTGCATAAAGGGACATTGTAACTTTTTAAACAGTGAAATATGCTGGCAACTATTTTATACTACTCGTCAGTAGTATTAAAATATACTTTATTTATATTTTCAGAACAAGTTGGGTGACACTCCTCTCCACGCGGCAGCCTGGAAGAATCACCTTCAAGCTATTGAGAAGCTACTGGAGAAAGGTTGTTTTCGATATAATTGGATGTTTGTTATTGTTAACAAAGACAAATTGGAAACCTAGACTAAATTTCACTAATAAATAATTTCATAAATGCAAATTTATAAATTAAAAGTCCAGTCAATATAACTTTATTTTATTTTTCTCTCCTAACTTAACAAGGCAACTAATTTTCTAAAATAACACATTTATACACTTACCATGCATTTAGAAGACTTTTTTGATAATTAGTAATTATTTTTAAAAAGTTTCACTGGTTTGTATAACCATTCTATAGCTATGCGAAGTTGAGTATGCATATTTGGTTTATATTTCGCAGTCAAATTACTCTTTATTCAGACACTTAATACGTTTCTCCACACTGTATTATCTCCATTTTTATCCTCTTTATATCATCTACAGGTGCTCCCTTAGACGTTGTCAATAACGACGGCAAACGACCAATGGACATGGCGCATGATCCCGCCTGTTCGGCATTGCTTAGAGCTAAAAGTGAGCTGGTTATGACGTCATGGTTTTCCGTAGAACACTCGATTTATAGTTAAAATAAATTTTTGAGTGGTTTCTTCCATAAGATTTAAGATTCACTATCGTGATACAATTTGACCGGGAAATTCATAGATTTTCAGCTCGTAGATATTGTTCATTGATAATCAGGTCATAGATATTGTTCGTTGAAAATCAGGTCATAGATATTGTTCATTGAAAATCAGGTCATAGATATTGTTCATTAAAAATCAGGTCATAGATATTGTTCATTGATAATCAGGTCATAGATATTGTTCATTGATGATCAGGTCATAGATATTGTTCATTGATAAGCAGGTCATAGATATTGTTCATTGAAAATCAGGTCATAGATATTGTTCATTGATAATCAGGTCATAGATATTGTTCATTGATGATCAGGTCATAGATATTG
>JAUZNC010049845.1:0-15532 GCA_034780395.1 Vannuccia rotundouncinata | reverse complement strand
ATTCAATTCAATTCAATTCAATTCAATTCAATTCAATTCAATTCAATTCAATTCAATTCAATTCAATTCAATTCAATAATCATTGACACCGCATAAGCAGACACCACCACCGATTTTCCTGAGCCGTTCATAGTGGAATAAATCATAACATTCGATATTTAACTTAGAATTAGGAAAGTCATAGACAAACCAGCTGTTTTAGGGATACCAATTATATGGGATCGGAAAGAGTAAACATAAGCAAAGAAATTGTCAATTTTATTTTTAGGGAGCGATAATTAGTTAGAAAAATAGTAGGATAAGTTGGAGTTCTGTTAAAACTTTGAGTACTAACCCTTGTGTTGTTTGTGGATTTTGACGGTAGTCTGACATTAATAATTGTGCCATTTTGAATTTTGACTCTTTCACCAAGATCTCTGCGACTTTCTTTTCTTCTCTGAGAAGCTTTTGTTCGGTTTTTTGTTGATTGGTTAGGTCAGGGGAAACATAACCTTGTTTGAGCTCGTCAATTTTTTCCTCTCATTGATAGCCTTATAGAGAAGTGCGGTTCTAGTGGTAGACCGCAGCCCAGGCACATGTTGTGGAACGAAAGAAATACAAAGCGCGACCCCCATATTATATCAGATTATAACTTAAAATCTCTCAAAATGGACGTCTGCCGTTACCTAGACGGTATGTGTAGGGGCTAAGTACCCCAATGTGAACCAATATAGTGTCTCTAGATTCAACTTAGGATGAACTGAGTGAAATTGCCCTAAAAAGTTCCATTAGGTATCCCTGGACCATGAAAGGAGGAATGACAGGCCTTTTAGACGGTATAGTGCCTTAGACATACACCCAGAGGTAGTAGTCAAAGGGGGCCTACGGATTCCCCATCACTAGGGCATCTTGTGATACCATGATGACTTGATTCAAATCTTCTGAAAAAATCTATATTCACCTCCGTTTTTAGATTTGTACACACAATTCAATTCTACACAACATGGCGTTGCTCATTTTTTAAAAAAATCAATATTAAAAAAGTCGACTAAAAATTTTTGCAAAAAATAAAAATACAAAAATCGACTTAACTTTTTTTGAAGCACTTTTGAGACGATTCCTTTGGCAAATCTCCAAGTTTTATGTTTAGACACAATAATCTGTTATTGGTTCGAAATTTCGAACATACGCCGAAACCCTCATTTTTTTAAATACTCTAAGAATTGTTTTGGCCATATTTACCCCCCCTGTCAATATTTTTATTTTATTTTTTGGAGATATGACGGAAATACTCCAAAACTAAAAGGGTGCAAGTTTTGAATCGATTGGATCACTCAAAAAAATTGAGAGAATTTTTTTAAAACTGGCCTTAACTTTTTTTAAAAGGTCCAATCAACAAACGGACAGCGGTTTCGGCCGTTTCCCCCAATTTTACGTCTATAGTTATTTATAGATTATATTATTAGTCTTTTTAAAAAAAGTGTATCTGAGTATATTCTGAAAAATATTTTTTAAGACCTTTAGTCGTCCAGTTGGAGATTTTTCAAATAAACAATTTTTAATGATGACTTTTTCCAGAATGAATTTTCATACTCTTTCCGAAAATCGCTAAGGTGATCGAAACTGTGCGAGTTGTAGAAAGTTGAGTAATAAAATTTGGTTACCCTCAAAAAAAGTATCGTGAGCCAACAGAAATCGCCCTGTTGGACCGATGACTTTAAATTTTTTTAAACCTAGATAAAGTGGTCCTACAGGCTGTGTATAAATTTCAATGTCATAGGGCCAAGTTATTAAAGTTTTACATAACCACGTCAAAAAACATCCTATGATCATAATTAGAAAATATAGTTTATTTCTCATTGAAAAATGTATCATATGTCCTGTAAAAACAATAATTGTTCGATTAAGGTAAATGTTATATGTGAAACAACATCTGAGATTCTATATGACATCAAATGATACTAAATAACCGGATAATTAATAATATGTTGTCTTACAATATAAGTAGACACTGCTTTTATTTTATATAAATATCTTTATATTGTGCATATTTCGGTCAAGATATTTCTCTATTCAAATAAGTTAGTTGGAGAGGAGAAACTAAAAAGCATGACTTTTGTAAATTCGATATACGTACATACTTAAATATACCTAATTAACATCAACATATTAATCAAGCATTATATATAAAATTACGTTCATTTGTTACACAATATTTGTAATGTACTAAATATAGTAACTTTATGCATAAACGGCGCAGTAATTGGTTTAATAAAGGAAATACATTTTAACTTATAATATTCATCAAATAAATAAATAAAGAAGTTTCATGTGATCATAGCTGTGTCTCAAAAAGGACATCATTTTTTTCAAATATTGACACCAAATGAATCTGTCGACTCTGAAAGATACATTAAGTTTCTAAGTGATTTGGAAAATTTTCTCAGAAATCAACCAGATCCAATTCTACCTGAAAACATGAGACTGCAGCATGATAATGTGCGCCCACATACCTCAAGAGCCACTGCTTTTCACATTTCACAAAGGAACATCAGGCTTCTCCCACAACCTCCCTATTCACCAGACGTGAACTTGTGCGACCGCTACGTGTTTCCACGCTTGGAAGCGCTAAGAAATGATTTCGATACACGAGCAGAAATCGAGAACTTTCTCAACGAACACTTACCAAACTTCACTCCACAAAGAATGAATAAAGCGTTGGAAGAAATGGTAGCCCATATGGAAAAGATCGTGGAAAATGGTGGTTCCTATATCTCAAAAAATTAATATCAGTTCTTCAATTGACTTTCTTGTTATTGTTTTACCTGTGATCATACTGTTTATATATTGAATAACAATTAATTATACTCAATAAAATGTTGTTTTTTCATATAATTTGCCGCTGGCTTTGAGCGGTATGACCTATACAACAATACAGTTAAACACTTTTGTTTATATGCACTTTAATTATAAATGGCTGACGGTTAAAATGAAATAGTTGTATATAATATACAATTAAAAGCTAAATGTGACGCATCAAAAATAGCTATAATTAGAGTCACATTTCTCCTTTTTTGACCGACACATATAAGTAGTAGGAGATAGTGATTTCTATATCAACAAAGGACGCTTTGTTTTACCTGTGAATCATTTTTGCGGGAACTTTTTCCTGTCTTTTGATTAGTCGACAAATTTTTTTTCTGAATTCTGATTGGCCGCGAAAATGCCCCTTCACCCGTATTGTTAAATTCTGACGACTGAGAATAATATATTATGCTATATAAGAAGGTATCTAAGTCGCTGTTTTCATTCACATTTCTTACGAGCTCTCAGACGGTTGTCTCCTTGTCGCTCTCGCTATTTTTCTGTGCATATTTGTTTGTATTATCCCATCATCTATTCAGAGTAAGTGCACTATTTAATTAATTATTAATATTTAAAAAAGAAATATTAAAAAAAATTTAAAATTTAAAAAATTTAAAAATTTGAAAACTAGACTTTTTTTTTATTTAAAAATTTGATAAAATAACATAAAATGAACAAAATTATTATTTTTTCTTTTATAATTTTCAAAATTTAGTTTATATTGATTTATTTTTCAGATATTTTTTGTAGGTATATACATATTTTTCAATATTTTTAACTAGTTGACTAATGGGACACAGTATGACAATGCAAAGTTCTAATATAATCTTACCATGCATACATACCTTTATCTATATAAATTTATAATGTGAAAATATACTGTATTGATGACTAGGGCGATGATAGATCCATTAAGCAGGGTCGTTACCGTGCGGTTGATATCCTAAGAATTCTACGGAAAATAGTGCGGAGAATATCCCCAATTCCGGTGATATTCTCCGCACTGAAAATAAAATCTTTTCCCTTCCGTCAATGGTTGTAACGAGTGAATCGTTTTTCACTGATGTAATCGCCGGGCTTATGAGAAAGATTAAAGAATTCATCCAGAATGGCTCCATCTGGATAATTGAGACGGTCGAGTGGTTTGATATGAGAATCACCCGCTATCACAGCATTCCTAATTGTCGCGGCCGCGGGACAGTAGAACTCCCACCAAGACTCAAGGCGAAGAAGGCCGTTATTAACATCGACAACGAGGATAAGGAAAACTGCTTCATGTTTGCAGTTTTCTTCATTCTGCACTATAATGATGTCAATACTGATCGTAATCGAACCACACCTATAATTAAGTGGGCTGACGATCTCAACTTCACCGGCTTAACTTTTCCTATCACGGCTGACGATATCCCACGGTTTGAGATGCTCAACCCGAGAATCTTCATTAATATATTAGAGTGGATCGAGGATCGCATGCATCGGGCCTGTGGCTATCCCCGACAGCATGTCGACGATCCAGAACCTCGCCTTATTTTCATCCTGACAGTCACTCCGGTTAAGGACGGAAAGTCTCATTATGTCGGAATCGCCAACCTCAACCGGCTTCTTAACTCGTACTCGGGAGTAAAGCAGTCTCAGCGAGAATGTAAACATTGCGAGCGTTGTCTCCAACACTTTATGAAGAAGGACTATCTACATAAGCACCGGGAATACTGCTATACAGGCCAGCCAGAAACACTAATACCATCATCGGAGAAGAACCATAACGTATTCGAGAAATTTCAGGCCATACAGCGCTTGCCCTATGTCGTTTTCGCCGATATCGAGTGTTTTTTACAGAACGACGGGAACAGAATCGATTTAAAGCAGCTGCTATATACCTCGATAACTGCATATACACGGCTATGATTTCTCTTACTGCTCTGGCCAAGGAAGTACATAAGTTAAATCAGATTAACGCCCAACAAGCTGTACAAATTTCGATTAAAGAGGACTCAACTCATCGGAAGACAAAGCTCTGTTACATCTGTTCAGACCGCTTCAACCCGAACGATGAGTCCAGGAAGAAATTGAAAGTGCGTGAACATTACCATCTTACCGGTAAGTTAAAATTTTTCTCATTTTTACTATTTAAGGAAAATTCTATTAATGTTTTTTTCTCTCTTATCTTTCCAGGTGCGTATCGAGGTGCAGCTTGTCAGGAGTATAATTGGAAGATGAGGCTTCGCGATAACATCCCCCCCCTTGTTTTGCCACAATTTACCGGGATATGACTCGCAAATCATCTGCGCAGAGGGCTTGGGCAAGGTTGGAGGATGGGACGTGTCGGTGGTTGCCCAGATCAATGTAAGTTATATGGCGATGGACGCAGAGTTTGAGGTTAGAAAGGCTACGACAACCAATCCGCAGGGGAAGAAGATAAAGATCGGGTTTCGTGACTTTCTGCAGTTCATGTCGGCCTCGCTGGATTTTTTAGTGGGCAATCTTGCTTCAAACCAACTCCGACATACCCGTTCAATTTTCAACTCGGACAACACCTGCGTTCTTCGCACCTGAGAAATGCAAACTCTTAGAACGGTACCTGACGGATTTCTTGCGGGATCGATGACGAGGACTCAACGATGGCAAGGACAAGGTGTTTCGAGACACTACTAAGCTCTTCATCTTCAACGACAGTCTGATTGGGGTCCTCGACCTCTCCAAGCTCATTATGTATAAGCTACATTATGAGACCCTCACACGCTATGCCAGTCAGCTCGGTGGTTTCATTGACATCATGGGCGGGGACACCGACTCCTTCTTTCTGAAGATGACTGGGATCAACGTTGGCAGGGATCTCATCCCCACGCTCCGGAGGGACGAAGTGCTGGACACCTCAAACTATCCGACTACACATCCAGACTGTTTCAGCACCTGCAAGGCAGGACAGGGATGTATTAAAGATGAGTCAGCCGAGAAACCTTTTCGTGAGCTGGCGATTCTGCTCCGGCCGAAGTGTTATTCCATTTTAGCCATTGACGGCAAGGATATAAAGCGAGCCAAGCGAGTGCGACAAGTTTCGCTCAAGATGGAGATCACTCATGATAACTATAAGAAGGCCTTTCAGGAACAGACCATATTTTTGCATATTGAACGGTGTATCGGATCGAAGAACCATCAAGTGGCTAACTTTACATACTCGAAGAAAATACTTTCTTTCTCTTTCTGTCTTAAAATCAGAGCTTGCCCTATGGTAATCATCTTCTCAACTGGTCGATTGAGAGGCCAACGAGGATAAGGTTGAAAATTCTTCCTCGCATTTGTGAGTTGGAGGCAAAGAGACCTCAAGTTGTTTAATTTTAATATAATTTTCTCTAATTAAAGGGGAGTTTTTTCTCTTTCTAAAATGTGAAAATTTGAACATAAAGAATTGTATATATTTATGTATTCACAAATTTTATTTTTCCATAAAAAGTGGAGTTTTTATATTTTATCTAACTTTCGCACAACAGAGTTTTATTTTTCTCCAAGTGACTTAGAGTTTTTAATTTATTTTATCTCGGATGTGGGATTTATTTTTATATCGTATTTGGCTCGCACGAGTTTAATATGGAAATCCAATTGATTAAGTAGATGATCAAGAGAATTGTAGATGATTTGTTCATGAACGTCTTCAAAAATGCGAAATTAGAACAGTTTTACCCTCAATGAAGGGTACAACACGTCCAGTATCATCGCATATTTTAATTTACATAGTATCGATATAAATTTTCATGCAGGGCACATAAATCGGATTATTATACATAATTTCCAAGTTTTCACCAAAACAATAGAAGGAAAGCCTATTATACTCGAAAGAGGAACATGTGATTTTCCAAGAATCATCTCAGAGCAGACATCGCAATAGACATAGAGACTATGAATTCCTTTCCGTAGAACTAGTGGATATTTAGCAGTAGTGGGTTTATTTATTTTGAATTCAGAAAATCCTAAAATATCTTCCAGTTGCTTCTTATGCAACAGGTTTATTTGCATATTTTCTTTTGAAGGTTTTGGTAAATTTTGGTAAATGGAAACAGTAATGTCACTCATTAGTTTTGTTTTGTCCACTAATTCTTCCACTGTTTTGTAATAGCCAGATGGAATAAGTTTATCGGATATTTTTTTATTCTTTAATTTTAAAATAAACTTAGTACTATTGGGTTTCGCACCAGTTATGTAATTTGTAGATAACTTTGAAACATTGTTTGGTCTAATGATAAGATAATCATATCCATTCATTTTATTTATCAAATGAGCATGTGGTACTAGCCATTTCCTTTTACTTGAATGAATAATAATTCTGTTTTGATTTAGCATAACAGTGTTTCTAATTATTTGGAAGGCATTAATTTTTCTAACTAGTGGATGAAAGCCCATTAGGATGGCGGGAGGAATGTTCATAATAACTTCTTCAAACTTTTTAATATCGGTTCCAAATGTAAATGGATTCTTCTTCGAGTCATAGTCAAACCAGCATTGATCCATACTTATTCTTCCTGTGATTTTACGGATGAAGTCAGACATTTCATTCAAATGTATTCTACCAGCCTGTATTCCGGGTACTAATCTCGGATTGGGTGGAATTGTTGATAAAGTAAGTTGAGTATATTCCACTTTATCAGTAGTCTCGATATGAATAAATTTAGAGAAAAAAACATTTATTCTTAAAACTATGGAAAGGAATTTTTAATATGAGCAAGTACGAATGAGTCAGCATTTTCACATGAAAGTAATTGTTTCTAAATATCATTCATATCATGTTTAAGCATGAGACTGTGATATAGATAATAGACAATAAGCACCACATATGATGGTACTTGAATAAATTGTTTATTAGAAATCCTACCTCGAGGACAGTGTTTATTCATCCAGAGTTGTAGACGGTGGCGTCGATTCTCCAAACAAGTCAAAGACTTCTCCACGATTATTGGTGAGAATGACGACAGCAATCCAATGTGTTCCAGGTAGATTGGCAGTATCAGAATTCACAATGATCCCAAGTATGGTATTTTTAGAATTTGACGAGAGCTGATTCAAGGAATGAATTCCAATGAAATAGGTTTAAGAAAACTGTGGATTTTTAGTAATGAAATGAACGAGTTCCTGACTAGTTAACATTATTAATCCTTGTAGTCGACGAGAACACTGCGTTGGCGTGTAATTTCCACTTTACCAATAAATATCGCCATAATTATTAAACTTATTGTACATCCTTAAATTTCCCCTCCAATCGAAGATTACCCTCTTGATAGGGCTGAGCGTGAATGTAACCGCCTGCAGCATACTTCTCGAAGGAAATACCAAAATCCTCATTGCGAATAAAGAGTTCAAAACTTTGTATGACAGTTATATATTCTAGAATACACAAGCCTTTGGTATACTCTGGTGTTAGAGGTCTAAAGGGTAGACTTGTTCCATCCTTATAAAGAGCCATATGGTTAAGAGAGTATTTTTAAAAGATTAAACTGTTCAATTTCATATTTTTCTCTAAGATAATTGCGTACAAATCGATTTTCAAACATATGACCCTGATCCGTTTGGAGACGATGAGGCACTCGTCCATGTGTCATCTTGCGAAATAGTGTTATAAAGTCGCATTGAGTGAAACGGCAGATTTACGTTTAATTGGTACTGCCCATTCATAACGTGAGAGAATATCAATTACAGTTATTAGATAGAGATAGCCCTTGTTCTCCGAGCAAAGGATTGCATTTCCACAAGGTTTGACTGCCATTGCAAATCCATTTTCCTCACCATGTACTTTCGAATGGGAAATTTTCGCCATGCTGGTTTGTTTAGGGAGTAGGTCCACTGATTTTTTAGCCAATTTTGTATTCGTCTCATCAATGGTTTGACTCCTCCGTATGAGCCGAGAAGGTATGCGTTGAAGTTAAGACCAATTAGAAGGTTTTGGTTGTTTAGCGCAGCACACAGTATTACACTCTATTTGAATATGGAGATTATTTCCGGAATCTGTAGACGACTTTTCCTCTGAATAACAGCAGCAGCAGTTTAGAAGTAATGCAGGATACATTAATAATTAGAAATTAATAGATAAATATATTATTGTTTATGAGTTAGAAATTTGTCCATCTAGATAATGGCTCGGTGTCGCTAACATTTTTTTAAACAAATAATTATGAGAAAGATAAAAGATTAAAATAATATAACAAAATCATTTATTGAAATGATGGAGGGAAAAGCTTTTAATGAAACAATCTAAATAATAATAATAATTATAAAAGTGTACAACATGTATTTTTATCAGTACGTAATTTAAATATCCGCAAAGGCCTCTCTAACAGCCAATGCAATCCTTTAGTTTTAATAGGGTCAATATTCAGATAAATCACCACGTCTAGGGTTGAGATTATGTTGTCTCGTCTAGAGATATTAGTAGAGGCAGGAGAAGGAGACTTTTTGGAAACTGGAGGAAATTCGTCCACGGATAACGCCGGCGCTAGGGTTACAAATTCGCCGGTGATGACGAAGGGTACAGCGTTCTAATGAAGGTCATTCATGAGACATGTTTGATATGATGCGCCTCCCTCAACTGCCTCAGGCTTAAACTGGCGACATATTCGGTTGAGCCGTAAATTCCGTTACATCAGAGAATTATTTGGTAGCGTCCAGTGGCCATGTCCTTGATCATGATAGGCTCGCCGCCCAATTAAATTCGGTAGCCTGTCGACCCATCTTTGCCCAAAACATGTCTGAATTGGCTCTAAATTTTGGACGGAGACTGGGGTTTGCCTTGAATCCATCTCTAATCGTCTTTGGGAGGTTGACAGCATTAGCCGGATTGTCCAGAGACGTTGCAAGTTTTTGCATAATTTGAAACTCGATCCATTCTATGTTAGCTTGTAAGTGGTCTCGGGATGCCTCCCCAATAACTTCCGAAGTTGTTTGATAACCAAAAACCTGATTTTTTACAAGTCCCATAAAATTTGCGAATACGGGATTTATGAACATCAGGAAGGATCCGTCGATGCATCTAAGGTCTTTAAAGTTGAGACAATTTTCTTGATTTTTTAAAATGCGTAGGGGCCCACCTTGACATCAGGCATAAGCGGAAGCCATGTTGATTGAATTTAAAAATTATTAGCTGCCATTGCTTGAGGAGATGATGACTTGAATTTGTAGACTGAGAGAGCATAGCTGAACCGTAGACTGAAAGACTGTTGCGACGTTGAGACACTGAGAGACTGTAGCTGGACTGTAGACTGGATACTGAGAGACTGTTGCTACGTTGAGAGACGGAGAGACTGGAGACTGGAGACTGGATCAAAAACTGGAGACTGATAAAATAATTGAGGAAATTTCTGGTGAACAGACGACCGTCGGTGAGCTCGTAAGAAATTTGAATGAAAACAGCTACTTAGACATTTCCTTATATAGCATGATACTCGATTCTCATTTGTCAGAATTTAACATGTAAAGGTGCGGAAAATTTAACTATTACGGGTGCGGAAAATTTAACTAGCAAGGGTGCGGAGATGTTTAACTAGCACGGGTGCAGAGGGGGGAGGGTCCTCTCGACCAATCAGCATCCAGAAAATATTTGAGAACAAAGGATCCTTTGTTGATATAGAGGTCACTATCTCCTACTACTATTATGTACCTAATTTGTTATCCCATCGATCGTTTTTTAATGTAACAATGATTCTACGTTTTCCACAAATTTATTAATGTGTAGCTATAATAAAGCTTATTTATTGATTTAATTGTATATTCAGTTTTACTTTACATTTGAACATACAACAAATTTGAAAACATATGAATCAGTGAAAACGTTCAACATAGAACAACTGCTAAAAATAGAAACACATTTTGTGATGTTTCAATACAATAATTTATACGAATATAGTATTTATATACAATAATTCATACAAATATAGTATGTAGATGCAATAATTTATACGAAAATAGTATGTGGATGCAATATTTTATACGAAAATAGTATGTGGATACAATAATTTATACGAAAATAGTATGTGGATGCAATAAATTATACGAAAATAGTATGTGGATGCAATAAATTATACGAAAATAGTATGTAGATGAAATAATTTATACGAAAATAGTATGTGGATACAATATTTTATACGAAAATAGTATGTGGATACAATATTTTATACGAAAATAGTATGTGGATGCAATAAATTATACGAAAATAGTATGTGGATGCAATAAGTTATACGAAAATAGTATGTGGATTCAATATTTTATACGAAAATAGTATGTGGATACAAAAATTTATACGAATGTAGGTAGTATGTAGATGCAATAAAATCAATACGATGAGTAAATGCAATGTTTTTTTATAGAGTTACAAACATAAATCTAATTATAATAAAAAGAATTTCAACTGTTATACAAATATAAAAACTAAAGAATAGCTAGCTTATATATGGAAATTAATTTTTTAGAACGTACTAAACAATAAAACTATACAGGTTAAAATAAAATATTTATATATATATATATTTTGAGAATTTCGAATAATTTTTATATAAAATGTTAAAAATATTGTATTTAACTTAATATGTAGAAATGAATTATATATCAATATCATCGATAACAAATTAATATTTTTTTCTTCAAAATTTCATGATTTACGACGACATATTTTTATTTTTTAAAAAACTTTTCAGTAAATTATATAAATATTATTTGTAAAGCATAAAATTAAAAAAACAACGAAATTGGAATATAAAATTGGAGAGTTAAAATTTTGTATTCCAATTTCGTTGTATAATAACATCTAATTTAGTAAAATACTCTATAGAGAACGATTTAATAACTAACGCAGCTGAATATAGACAGATTACGTCCTGTTAATTTTAAATTAAAAATTGTTTTCTTCCGCTTGTTGCTTTTCTTATTGTGTGGTAAATTGTAGTTTATTATAATTATTATTTGTCAAAGAACACATTTTCTTTTTACTTCCCACTTCATTTTATTATTACATTATATTATTTATTAATATATTTAATATTATATTATATAATGTAATGTAATAATATAATATAATGTTGCGTATTTTACTAAATTAGATGTTATTAAATGTCAATTTGCGTTAGATGTTAAGATATTACATAATTAAATTGTAAATATGTTTTTATTTATTTTTCCTAAAGCAACATAATGTCCTGTACAATATTTCACGAAATTTTCTTCCTAAAAACAAATAAAAAATGAAATTTGTCGCATGGGATAGTATAACGAATACATTGATTACCTGCAAGAGTAAATTAATTGTGACATGATTCAGATTATCTTTGGTCAGAATACTTCTTCTGATAAAATGAGAGAACTCTTCTACAACCATTATGGTTATGTAAGGCGTGTAGCAAACGATAAATGCTATTGATGTAGCCACGAGTATCTTAATTGTGCGAGCGTTTTCAGAATGAATATTTGAACTATTAGAGGAAAAACTCATCACACAGCGTTTCCTGAGAGCTTTTTGGGTAGCTCTTATTATCAGTATATTAAAAACTATAATAAATGGCGCTGGAATTAGGAACCTACCGGCTAGTGTTATCCAAGTATAGACCGTCCAAAATTCAGTGATAAAGATGATGGAACAAAATTTTCCGACCAAAGGTGATGTGCGAATTGTAGCATTGACTGTAATTAAGCCATTTTTTCCAAACGCACACATGACAATAAAGGCCAAATATAATAATGTTCTACGACAATTAAATATACTTTTGCCTTTCATTGGATAACAACTGATTATGAAGCGCTGCAAGGTGACAAAACAAAGTGTCCATATTGAACAGTCAAACATTAGATATTCCAAAAAATGAAATGCTTTACAGATGTGCAGATTTAATGAGAAAAAGTCGACGCTAAACACAATTTTTATACAAAAATGACACAAATTTATGATTAAAATCAATGAGTCCACTATAGATAGGAAAGCAAAGCAGATATTGGTTGTATTTTTGCGCATGTCCTTTTGAGTTACAACACAGAATGTTATAATGTTACAAATAACACCAGAGAAAATTAGTACAGGGTAAAAGTAGACTGTTATGATGCGCCTTATTTCAGTTGAGAGGTAAACTAATTCATTGGCTGTTACATTCTTGACACTTGTATCCATCATAGATCAGAGTTCAGACTGAAATAAAATTAATAAAACTAAATGCATATGTATTGCATATCAATGTATAAAAAGTAAAAGTATTTTCGAAAACTGCAAAAAAACGAAAAAAAATGAAAATTTTAAAGGAAAATTTTAAAACAAACATGCAAATATGATAATTTATGCCATGATATAATATGATAATATTAATAATAATAGTAAAGCGTATATATATTTCGTTTCAATTGGGAATAGTGATACAAAAGAACAGTTGAAAGTGTGGTATATGTGCAAACTACAAATTAACATCTTACTTAAAGTGAGAATAAAGTAATGCAAGTACATAACAATGACAGACAAATTGTGATTTTATATAATAAAGCTGTTGTACAAAAATGAACAAAGATAATGAATGATATGTTAATAATACGTATATACGATCTGTATCCATAATGCTATTTATAATTATACTTTTTTAATTGTATTAATTATAAAAAGATCTAATCAAATTTTATGTAATGTTCAAGATACCAAATTCTAGTATGATTTTATATTTATTAAAACTCCTTCTACCAATGTTCAATGACATCTATCGAACCGAAACAGCATACCTGAATAAATGGTTGACAACCAGGATCGTTCCAATCTATGAGAAAGGAGACAGTCGATTTGCAAGGGAACTACAAGGTATTGCATTAATGTCACATTAATCGCATGCTGCTGGATCGCTGCTATCCCAAACCCTTTATTAAGATTAAACCAGAATGGATTCAGGCAGAGCTAGAGTAGGAGTATAACTCAACTGATACCTGGTCTAAGAAGGATAATAGAAGAGTGAAACATCAGACAAGAAACCAAATGTGTAGCAACATTCATTGACTTCTCGAAAGCCTTTGACAGTGTCTCACGAACAAAGATATATTTACGGCCAACGGCCTACGGAATACCATACAATATAGTTAACTAATTATGTATCTTTACACAGATTCAACAGCGCATGTCATTACGACCGACGGTGAAAGCGATGACTTCTCGATAACTGCTGGCGTTCTCTAGGAGATACCCTAGCTACCAGTTTATTGTCATTGTAGTCGACTACATTCTTAGAATGATGAACGCACAGACAGGGGAGCACATGGGATTCACAATACTCAAGCGACGATCAAACCAACACCCAGCGCAATACTTGATCGATCTCAACTTTGACGACGACACTGCTATTCGAGCCGACATGATAGACACACATCAACAACTTACATGGTTCGAATATTTCGCACTTTCAGTTTATCTTTGAATCAACAAAACAACAACGGAATACATGAAAATCAGAAACATCGAAAACGATGATTACCAGAAGATAGAAATTCTAGAGGGAGACAACAAGGAGGTCCAAGATTTCATATATCTAGGTAGCGGCTTGGCTCTACAGTGAAAGATCTCAAAACACTGGTAAGGGCAATGTCTGAAAATCAACCTGTTCCACGAACACTTAAATCCGGATATTAGAAACAATAATCGAGCCAGTGCTCCTATATGGCAGCGAAACATGGATGATGACAAAACAGCTGAAAGACAGACTCGATGGCTGCTACACACGTCTTCTAGATAGAACAAAAAAATATCACATATAGAGATCATGTCACCAACGCTACACTCTACGGATGCCTTCGAAAAGTATCAAAAACGGTCCAAAAACGCCGCCTCCGCTTCATGGGCCATTGCGTACGCAGCTCGCAACCCGTGGCTCAACTGGTTCTCTAGGAGAGCAACTGACCCATGAGAATAGGACAGCGCAATCGAATGAGCTTCATAAGATCTGTCAGACGACAGTTCCCCGTTTTCACACTGCTCGACATCAAGAACGCAGCAATGGACCGGGCGGTGTGAAGAAACCTATTCGATCGGAACAGAATCATTTTTTTCTTAGATTTTAATATTTTATACTTTTTTAAATCATATTAGGTACGAAATTGTTGACCCAATATTAATAAACATAAGCATATAAAAGTATACTTTTTTATACAAAAAAGATCAACAATATAAATTAATCTTCAGAGACGCATGCATGTAGCGTAAAACTCGAGCACACTAATGATAATGATATTGATGGCATCATGACTAACTCGTTAAAGTATTCTCATACGTCACGCTTCTAAAGTTAATGCCTCGTCGTGTCGATGTCCTTTCATCGTCTCCCAGTTGACGTTTGACGGCAGCTTTAATGCAAGAGTGCTCCTGCTCCACCGGATTCAAAAACGGACTTTACTTAACTTTGCATCTCTTTTCATTGAATATTCAGTCTCAAAAGTGGTCCACTAGGATCACGTCCTATTGTACGTTGAGCGTATAATTCGTCACTAAGTCTCGCGTCGTCGTTCGAGACTTAGGGTGTATTGCGTTTAATCGGTACATATACGTTTCTTTTCCAGCCGTCTTCCTTGCTATTAGTAAACGTCTAATATTCTTGACACTGTTTGAACACATATAGGCAGAGAGTCTGGAAGTTGTCAACAGATTTGTTCGTTAATACATTTCAATGTAGAAAATGGATTACTTGCAACATGCTCAACAATA
>JAUZNC010049834.1:4774-15535 GCA_034780395.1 Vannuccia rotundouncinata | reverse complement strand
ATTAGCTGCATCGATCTTTTTCTGTCAGATGATCTATGGCAACATTTGGCAAATTGTACTAATGCTAGGTCTTGTGAAAGAGCTGCTGGATCTCATATGCTCCAGTGGCGGGATGTAGATGTAGCTGAGATGAAGCACTTGTTTATACATGGGCATTAGTCACAAACCGGAAATTAAAATGTATTGGGGAAAATATTTCTTGCATTCCTCCAAACTTTGTTGACATCCCAATACAATGTATTACTAATTACAATACCGATTCAAAAATCTGACTAATTTTCGTACAAATGCACATGACACAATATAACTTTATCTGCTGAATAAATAACTTGACAATTTATTTAGTAACCTGGATAATTTACGCACGCGATAGCCAATAAAAATCAAGAATTTGAATTAACATTGCAGAGTAGGTAACTCGCGATTTTACATTGCCAGTTCTAGCAGACAACTTTTGAATCTGTACACCCGGGCGCAAATGGTTAAAGGAAAATTTTATTGAGCAAAATTGTGTTCCAAAAAACACTTGTTTGTGATGGAAAAGGCATAAACCTTTATCCTGCTAATGGAAAACAAAGCTAAAGATATTGCATCACAAATAAATGGTACCATCCAGCAGCAAATTTTCAGAAATTGGGAAGTCTGTTGTGAAAACTGTTTTTCTGTGTGGTAGTTTTTTTTGGCAAAAAATAAATTTATGGTATATTTAAAAAAAAACTTTTTTGTTAATGTAAATCACCAAACTAACTGTTTTGATTTTTTTATTCAGCTATGTATACAAAAATCAAAAATATAAAAATTGTAATATATTAATCAGTTGAAAATATTTTTTTGGCAAAAAATCTATTTTTAAATGTATTTTTTTAAAAAGGGATTTATAATTTTCGTTATTATATTTTACTTGGTATAAATAAAATCACTGACTAAACAATGGCAATTTGTTACTTCAGATGTCTCACTAGATGCTAAAAAATAATAGTTTGAATGAAACTAATTGATCAAGGGAATTGTATTTTTTTATACAATGTAAATACAAACATATACAAAGAAAAAAGTATATATTTATATGAATAGTATTTTTGAACAACTAGCTATGGCCACTGTTAGTTCAAAAGCAGGTCAAAAGGTGAAAGGCCAGATACATCTACATTTAAGAATAATTGTGGTATGTATGTCTATTTCAAAGCTGTTGATGGAAATCACCTTCAACTCGTTTGATTAGAAGACAGTCACACAAATAATGATCAAGGGCATAGTGATGACTTTAAACACTTGCCGCAACAAAGAAAATTAGACAATGAAACAAAAGAAGAAGTAAAGAAGTTTTTGAATTTGGGTTGCAACAAAAAATTAATTCAAAATCATTTGGAAACATCTGGGAAGAAAATCAAATTGAAAGACATACACAATGTTACTACAAAAGAGAAACCAAAGAATGAGGTGAAAGATATTGTAAATAAATTGCAAGAAGAAGGTGGAACTGTTTAATTGCTGCATGAAGAAAGTGAAGTAATAGCAATTTACTATCAAGATCAGAGAATGAAAGCGATGTTTGATTTGTATCCAGAACTATTACTTGTGGATGCAACCTACCAATTAAACAATTTAAGTATGCCGCTATATTTGCTATTGGTTATTGACGGTAATGGACAAAGTGAAATAGTCAGAGTCTGGATAGCAAAATCAGAAACCAAACAATTGCTTAAAAGTTTAGTTGGTATTTGGAAAAAAGAAAATCCCAAATGGAATCAAATGAATGTAGTCATCACTGATAAGGATTGTGTAGAACGTACTGTTTTCAAGGAGGAAGTTGGTGTAGATCTTCAACTTTATAGATTTCACATGCTCAAAGTGATTAAAAATCAAATTATCAAATTAACAAAGGGATGCTGTATCAAATATAATACAGAAACTTGTTTATCTACAAAACCCTGAAGAATTCGATACTCTCATTGACCAACTGAAATTAGCCTCACCTGTTACTTTCTGAAACTATTTTACAAATAATTGGCTTGAAATAAAAGAAGAGTGGATCAATTGCTTCCGGAAAGGTTCATATGGGCAAACAACTACAAACGCTGTAGAATCATTAAATCAGAAATTAAAACAGGTTATTCCCTGAAATTCAGCAATGATAGATTTCATAAATAAACTTCTGAAAACTATACAAGTGCTTCGAAATGAATGAAACCACACGGCTTTGAGCTTGAAGTACAAATTCAACCCTGGAAAATATGCACCAGGCAGCCAAGAAGAACAAGTTACAAAAATGCTCACACCATATGCTTCAAATTTAGTGCATAAGCAATTGTCATCGTTCAACAAAGTTGTAAATGACTCTCAGCACCCCATACATATAGAAATTATGACTATAACCAACACATCTTGTTCCTGTTTGTTTTATACTAATTTCTTTTTGCCATGTGCACATATCTTCCTCCATTGCTATAGTCAAAGTCTTCCTATTTTTGATACCATTCTCTGCCCTGATCACTACAAAAAAGAAGTGTACTGCAACCATCACAGAGCAACCAGGATGTTAGATGACAATGATGGAACTTTAGATATGGTCCCAGCAAATACTTGACAACCTTGAAAATGCCTCACACATCAAGAAAAATACAAAGAAGCATTTTGGGTAAATACATAACTGTAATACATCGCACCTATACATAAGAAAAAAAGTATATATATGTAAATTACAAATTAGGTGTAATGGTAGGTAGTTATTTTGGTATAGTAATAAACTAGACATTTTTTTATAGCATATGTTTGTCATTTAAAAAGAACTTACATATTTTATTTTAATGTGTATTATTAGCATTATATGAGATTTAAATGGTTTCAAACGTACTTAGTAGTTTCAAATAGAATTTTTAAAATATTATTTTCCTATTTTTTCTTGTGTATTATTTTCTTGTTATTTTTATATTTACAGCATTCCCAAATCTCAGCTGACATGGCTGCTGAATCATCATCATCTATTTTCAATGACCACATGAAACTATTAATCGAATTGACCAAGATGTGGCATGATGGAAAAAATGCCACATTATCTTTGATTGAAGATGTTGAAGTATCAATCAGTGGTGACAAGATTGAAGAATGGGCTGGCAGAGTCTCACTTGGAGAATGGGCTGGCGGAGACTTGCTTGGAGGATGGGCTGGCAGAGACTCGCTTGGAAAATGGGCTGATGGATCTGATGGAGAAGCAAGTCATGTATCTGGTGGAGATGAAAATGTATATCAGCTCAGAATGCCAGGCATTGTCAAATGCATTGGAAGACCTAAAGGTGCCGACATGACTGTAATTGGTTCAAAACGGAGGAAGAAAGAGCTTCAGCATTTTAATGATATGAATGAGCAGGACCGCTTGATCGGTAAGTACCTTAAATTTTACAATCAAAACTACACACATGCATCTAGTTAAGATATTTATATGATATAAACTTTAATTAATATTCTTTGTAGCATTGATAAGATTACCAGTATTATGAATATCATATATTTTACAGAACTATATAAATACCTAGACTATATATCTTTTATTTTCAGTAATGTTATGTTGGGTTACCGATGATGAAACTGCTAAATCTGCAGTTCAAGGGAAAGAAAAAATTGGCCCTGAAATATTGAAGTCCATCTTTTCAAATGGTATTTGTGATGATGATGTTGATATATTGGTTATGGAAACCTATTTTACTGTGTATGGTCCGCATTGTTTAAAGGAATGTGTAACAATAGTCCACCTAGTCCACCATTCTTCTGATTGGGTGTGCCCATCTTGTAAATCCTCCATCAATGATTTTAGGACTGTGACATATGATATTTGCTTGTGCTGGTACCATTACCATTGCATGTGCATCACACATGACCCAAATCCCAACTACACTTTTTTGTTTAGCATGTAAAAGAAATTAATACTATTTTACTTGTTTGTCAAAACAATTCAAAAATTTTTATTGGCTATTGATTGTTGATGTCATAGGACTGATACTGTAAAACTTACAATATATTAGATCCAAAAAGTTTTACTTGATTTTCATTAGCATCTGTTCAGATCAGTTTGAAAACCTAGAGCGAGAACCTAGCCTCTTACATGCGTGGTATTGTAAATATTTTTTAAAACTGGATATATTGTTTTATTTTACACTTATAATAGATCGAGGACTGATATAGCCTCTTATATGTGTGTCATTATGAGAATATTTTATTGAACTGTATATATTATTTATTGAACTGTAGTTATTTCTATGATACAATTTTATTTTATTATTTTATCCAGCAAGCACCTACCTTTTTACATGCACCTCAATATGTATATTAAATCCAGTTATGTCTATACTATTAATAGTTCAGTTGTTTTAATAGATTATTAAATTATTACTTATAAACTTTTTGACCTACTTAATTTTTTTATTACGGCCTAATTTTCAATGCCGGAACTTTTACATTTTAGAAAAGGAATCGGGTTCCAGAACTATAGAATTTTGTAAATGCAATCCAGTTCCGGAACTGTAGCCACCAAGATATACAAAAGACTTTAAGAAGTTCTGCCAGAATGTGACCAGTGGCTGAAGGATTGTCACGTAGAAAGAGAACTCTTATACAATGGAAGTTTTACTGGTAATGCAAGCTGAACTTTGCTGAAAAATGTTAACAAACTTACTGCTATCTGCCCCATCAACTGCTTACCTTTTGTAGCAGCTTTTAAAAGTTTTAATGATGTTGTTTTTGAAGTCTTGTTACAGACACATTCTTAACGAAAATTTCCCTGGACAAATTGATTTTTTCCAACAAAAGTACATAGAACTAAATATTAATGTCATACCAAAAGGACAGGCTATTTTTTCATGTTAAGCAATTTTGCATATTAAAAGGATCTGGTTTAGGAATTTGGAGCAAGCAATCATCTGAGTCCATACATGACAATTTCAAACAAATTAGGGACAACCTTAAGTTAGCTGAGTCCCACCCAGATTATGGAAATAGATTGCAGCGTGCAGTTCAAGTGTATAATTATTGTCATTTGTAAACATATTTTGCAAAAGTTTTGTAAAGTTTTGTATGTAATTTTATGTTTTTTTCCAACATATGTGTTAATCCATTGTATACTAATACATATTATTCTCTGTGAATTTGTTTCACATTATTATTTTTAGCATCTAGTGAGACATTTAAAGTAAAAAATTGTCATTGTTTAGTCAGTGATTTTATTAATACCAAGGAAAATATAATAAAGATATTTATAAATCCCTATTTTAAAAATATATGAGACACGAAATTTGAAAAAAAGAAAATTTGCGAAAGATTCTCATGCCTGCAATTTCAATAAAGAAGATTCAAAACATTAGAAAAAATTCTTACCACTTTAAAATAATCAAAAATTCCATTTATTTGGTCAGGATTAACAAAACCTTTAGATTTAAAAGTATTCGACATTGCAAAAGGTTAACAGAATGTTAAGGAACTTTTAAATATTTTATTAAGTATTTGAAATCAATGCAATATAAAAAATTATATAATAGAAGGACACTTGCATAATATTTGTTTAAAAATTATAAATGCATTAAGTCGTGTAAATTATATACATTTATAGTTTTTAAATTATATTATTCAAAGAAATACATTTCAAAAGCATTTTCAGTCATCATCCCTCAGTAAAGTTTAATGAAAGTTTAAAAATTTGTCACCACATATTTAATTGAATATAATAAAACAAACATTGATGATATCGTAATATTTTATTTATTTCAATCGGAAACTTTTATTAAATTTTGTCAGTAATTGAAACGGGCATGAATAATAAAAGATAATGTCTTGTTCGGTCCATAATTTTACAAATAGATCTTTGAAGTAGACCAAAAATATCAATGTTTTGCGAGTACCGTTTGATAAATAACGTCATCCCCTTATAACGTACTCAGCTCCCAAAACTAAAAATCTTTCATAACGCAGACCTAACTAATCCCAGGACTAAATAGCGTTAGACATAGTTAGTCTCGGACTAAAAGCAGCCAGCCAATAAAAATGTTTAGATTTTTAAATATCGAGTAGACATGTACAGTATTATACACTCGCGATATAATCATCATTTTTATTGTTTGTCTTAACATTTATTATTAAAAATACCTACTATTTCAAAACTTTTATTAAATCTTATTATAATATAACATTATAATGTGTTTAAACATATCTAACAAATGTTGTAAGATGCTACTTCTCCATGTTTTAATATTATAATTAGAAAAATTCATAAAATTTACTAATTTTGTCATTTGTAAATTCAGCCGTTAAAATTAATTGTGAGATGGTTTCTGTTTTGCTAAGTATATTGAAAAAGTAAAAAAAGTTCGTCAATTATTAAAAACTGCTTTTAATCAAGTTTATAATTAAAAAATAAAATTAATAAGGAATGATCTATTATAAAATCATATATTAACACTTATAATTTGTTTTATTAAATATTTACATGTTCTATGAGAAGGGTCAAAAATGTAAATACACTACAATATTAAATAAACTCTAAACCCATTGTTTCAATAACTTTGAAAAGGTTACGGAATAAAAAAATTACTTTAATTTTAAAGTATACGCTTATTCCCGCGCCATAATTTCTGATAAGTCATGTCGAAGTGGCTGAAAAAAATTAGAAAATTTGCGCGGAAAAATCTGAAAGGATTTTACTAAAGATCGAGGCGTTGAGTCATTTCCCTATACTCTCTAAAAAACTTTAATTTAAAATATTAACCCTCTAATAAGTACATTTAGAAAGAATTACCCATTTTAAAAATTAAAGCTTCATTTAAAAATACTGTTTTATCGAGTACCTATACTATTTTTAAATCGCAAAAATGTAGTATTTACCTATCTATTTTAATTTATATAAAAAGCTTTTAATCGGTTATTATTTTATTAATTGATGCATAATTGGAATAATTAAAAGAATATATCTGCTTATAATTTTTACAGAGAAATAAATTTAAGATAAAAACTGGGCATCAATATCTCGTACACTCGAGTAAAATTACTTAAATATTTCTTAAATATGAGTAAGTCCTGCCTCCAAGCAGGACTAAAGTAAAAAGCTAACTTTATTGATTTTTTGGCAAAATTTAGTCCAAGCTTAAATTATTTAGTCTTGAACTAAGTAGTCCTGCTTTATGATTCATTTAGTCTTGGACTAGCTAGTCCCTGCTACCGGTAGGATGGAATCGTTGATTTCCTAAAAACAATTATAAAATAAATTGCGCATTTTACAAAAATACATTCAGCAATAATACAAAAAAATACGTTTAACGTTTAGGAAAACAAAGAATATTTGGTAAAATTATAGTAACGTATATATAACGTTATATATAGAACTTAAAACAGTAGTAATAATTAATCTATTATATTTGCAATGAAAGAGTATAACTTTTTGATTTTAATAAGTTTTAAAGATTCATTAAAATTTGTACAAAAGTACACTGTAATAAAAAATATTATTTATAAATTGTATAATTATCAGGGGCGGTATTGACAATCCTTGCCTTGGGGGTGGGGTGTCAATTATAGTAACACAATTCCGACCAAACATAGGTATTCATGGATTTATCTACGATTTAATAAATGTTTTCGACAACTATAATAGGGAAAATTACCAACACGTCAAAATTTTTGGGGCTTAATACATCACAAATACCGACTCAGTGACGCCGCCCATGATTATGTATAAATGTTACTTACTTCAACAAATGTTTCCGAAGTATCAACACTTCCCTCGATAACATATAGGTTTGTTCCTTTACAAGAAGAGCGCAGCTCCTTCTTCGAGTGGGGACAGATGAGGGGCTTCTGAGGGTCCACCAGCATACACAGCAGAATCGGTTGCTGGGACGAAACTTGAATTCAAAATTAAATTTAAAATTTAATAATACGTTTTTTAATTATCGATCATGGACCCATTGTTAAAGGTAGCGCGTGCAGCAATTCGTCAAGATAGATTTTTGAGAGATTTCGAATCCTCTTGATATTCCTGATTAAGTCATGTTGTCACGATTTCGTTTTCCGAGAAATGTAATAATCGATATAGCTACTCGACTCCGAGCAATACTTGAACGACCAACTATAGACGCTCTCGAGCAATTCCTCCTGAAGTTCAGGTTTGTCTTGCATTGAGATTTTATGCCATGTAGGAATTTGTTTTCTGGGGACACAGTCGGAGTTAGTATAAGTCAACTGTCTCAAGATCAGTCACAGATATGTGTCTATAGAGGGTTAGCACGGATTGTTTGTGACTTTTCGTCCGACGTTCAAGTGCGACGGCTTTCTATATGAAGAAGCTGGTCTACCGAGAATTGTTCGTGTAATTGACTGCACTCACATAGCAGTTCTATATACGACCGAGTCAAAATGAACACATTTACGTTAATCGCAAGGGATATCATTCTATCAATGTGCAGGCTATATGTCATTCAAAGATGAAAAATACCAACGTTGTGGTTCGTTGGCGTGGGTCTACCCACGATAGTTTTATTCGGGAACATTGCGCCCTCCACATTGACTTTGCTAACAGTCATCATGGAAATGGGACTAGTCTTGTAATTTTACACAAATATATAAATTTTATTGTTATCAATAAAATCATGTATCTAAAATTACTTTTTTTTGATACAATACTCATAATTATAATTATAGAAATAATTAATATTTCACAAAAAATATTATGTAAATTAGTATTTTGAGTCAAAAGTTATATATATTTTACTAACTACACCCCAGGCCTTTTTTACTGTTATATTTATTTATTTATGTTTGGTTGACTACAATTTGGACTTATAAATTATCATTGCTCATTATTGTTCATACTTCATATATATTTTGTTCTTGTAATAAGTATAACATTAAAAAAAATGTTGAAAATAATTCGTTTTCAAGCGCATATCATTCAGAATATAGAAGTTAGTAGTTGTTATGGAAAATAACCAACTTATTGATGATCCTCTTTTACGATTCTTTTGATGCGCTGATTGAAAATTCCAAATTCCAAAATTCCAAAGTTGTCTTATGTGTGTACATAAGAATAATAGGTATAAATAAATCAATTATTTTCTTTGTTTACTGGATACTGTTTGGTTTTATTTATCAGGTAAGTCAGTTGAATTTGAACTTTTGATATTTTATTCTATTTGTAACGCTTCAATCATGTTACCAAAATTAAAGCTTAATACAATTGTTGCTATTCTATTTGAATCTTTTCATTTATTGTACTGGTATAAAATTTAATTTATACCAGTTGAGAAAGTTCAATACTAGAAAAAACATCAAATTGTTTAAATATTACATTTTCTCCCTGTAACGCATCTATGTAACTCATCCATCATAAACTTTCAAATTATATTGACATTATTTTAAACAATTACACACTATGTAACGGTGCTCAACACGTGGTATGGGCAATAAAGTTAAGTTATATATAACTATATTTTTTTAAATAAAGCATTATTTCTAAACTATAACTTTAAATGAGTAGATGTAACGTCAATTGAGCTAGCTATACATCTAGAATTTAAATATTGAAATTATTATTTTTATTTTTATTGACTCAACAATATGGCGAGTAGCATAGACCATAACATTATTTCACCGTAATAACAGGCATCATTTAATTATGATTTTATCAGTAGTTACTAAAAGCGTTACAGGGAGAAATTGTAATCAATAAATAATAATTTGAAATGATATAGGTACTCCTGCAGTTATGAGCTAATATTTGAGTTTAAAAATCTTATGATATGATATTTCTATAGACATATATTAGTCTATGGGGAATATTTCTATGTACATTCTTTAACCATATATACTTTTTCAAGAGTTTCTTCAGTTCACAGATTTTTATTAAATGATATTTTCCTTGAAACACACTACATATTATTATTATAAAACTCAGCGTTAATCTGTATGTATATTATTGCTCTTACAGAATGCCACAAAAAAGGAAAACAAAGTTGTCCATAAAAAAAATATTAAAGATAAGCGTAAACGTGAACTAACAAACTTAAAAAAATCCCGAAAAATAAAAAAAATGCACAGGAATCGTAACGAATGTCTAAAAAGAGAATTTTTCTTTGGATATAAAGAAAAAAGAGAAAATGAACTGGTCTATAAATCGGTAGTCCAAGCTATATTTAGCGAGAAAGAAAGAGAAAACCTGTTGCAATTGAATTTGAGCAATTTATAAAAGAGGATCATTCGAATTCAAGCGTAGCAAGTAAGTGTCAGTACCGTCGCCGTAGCAGCTAAAAAGCCAGGATATGATGCTTGCATTGCCAAACCGAAATAGGAAAAATGAGACTTTAAGAAAAATGGTGAATACTTTGTAAACTCTGCTATATGGCGTTAAAAAAATTATACAAAACACTCAATATAATATTGAAAATAAAACAGAAAGGAAACGTAAGCTAGGGTTACTAACTCTGAGCAAAACGAAATACGCAACCAAGAGTCAGCGTAGTGATGTATCTAGAAACCAAAAATCGAAATTTATTATCTGAGCCTATATAAGAGTGATTTTTCTTTTAATTTGTGATATCAATTCGAAGCTGGTACCCGGTTCAAAAATCACTGATAGTCGCAAAAGAAACATGAAACAAGGTTTCAAAAAATGAATTGAGTTCGGGTAACAAAGAGTGTTCTACGACACAAAATGAATTGAGTTCGGGTAACAAAGAGTGTTCTACGACACAAAATGAATTGAGTTCGGGTAACAAAGAGTGTTCT
>JAUZNC010049823.1:0-13815 GCA_034780395.1 Vannuccia rotundouncinata | reverse complement strand
TCTCCTGATTCAGAAGGCGTGAATGTTGACGTCATTGTTCCAAACGTTACAAAGGGCCTTCATGCGCAATCCAAAATCAAGGCTCCCGCGATAAATGTGAAGAGTCAACAGTCGAAGGAGGAGAAGGATGCAAAACTCAAAACCGCCCTTGATATGTTCGATGAGGAAATGCCAGATAATCCAGCTGGTGAAGACCTGTGTCTTGTCAAGGATGGTGGCAAAATTCCTGTTAGCATCGAGGATGGACCAATCATTCGAGAAAAAGACCACAAACTGACTTCTCCTGATTCAGAAGGCGTGAATGTTGACGTCATTGTTCCAAACGTTACAAAGGGCCTTCATGCGCAATCCAAAATGAAACAGCCATCAGTTTTTCCAGGGAAAGATTCAAAAGAAAAGAATGCCCCGGCCACCACAAATTCTGACGCAGATGATTTGAAAGCCGCCATTGCTGTTTGGGGCGAGGAACTCAATGACCCCATGCTGGAGCAGGAGTTGTGTGTTGCCAAAGACGTCACTCCTGGAATGCCGGATACCATAGAAGATGGTCCCATTGTCAGAGAGAAGGCGACAAAGTTAATCACCAAGGAGGAAGAAGAAGTCAGAAGTGCTGCTCTTGATGTTATGAGCGATGAATTGGTGGACAATATCCTTGATCAGGATCTTTGCATTCCAAAAACAGCCGTGAAAAGTGATGTTATCGTTGAAGAGAAGAGTGCTGCCCTGTCCCAAGAGATTCCCAAATCGGAAGATTCAGTTTTGAAGGGTAAGGAATCGAAGATCAAGCCGCCCTCGATAACTGTCAATAGTCAACAACAATCAAAGGCGGACAAAGAAGCCAAACTCAAAGCAGCCCTTGCCTTTATGAACGATGACTCGGATGAGGAGGATCCAATAGCCGAAGCACCAACCACGACAAAGCTCCCCCAACCACTCATAACACGTCCTATCACACCAAAAATCGCCGGAATAACCCTCTCGTCAGGGAAAGCCGAGGATGGAGAAGGGCCACAGCAGAAGTCGCCGACAAAAATACCGGGATTCAGGGGCGCCACTTCAAGCATTCCCGTCGAGAAGAAAGAAGAAGGACAGGGAACTTAGGTGAGGACAGTTTTAATGCTACCTTTCTGTTGTTTTTGTTGCGGTGATCCTAGCTGCTAGTTTACAATTTGTAAATGTTCTTGGACGAGGCCAGAAAGATTCCTTACGTCAGCAAATTCTTCCAACCAGTACTTTGAACTGGCTTTTCGCTAATCTCCCTTTGGACATATCATGATGTGGTCCTTTTACTCTTCCTCTTCACAGTATTCACACTTGTTTTCAATTTCTTGATCTAGTGTGATATTTCTGTTCATGTAATATTTCCGACTCTTACTTGGTCCGTTATAAGTTGTTCCATTCTGTTTTCTTCATTTGACAGTTGATCTACCTTTTCCGTATGGCTCAGAATCCATTGGATCTGTATGTTGGTGTTCTTGCTTGCTTGTAAAGATTTTCTTTTAGCATTTGTTTGTATTTTTGTCATTTTGACAGCAATAATAGGAGCCAGTTCCCATCGTTGAATCCTTTTCTTCCTCTTTCTTCAATGATTTGTTCTGTTTTTTCGTAAGTTTTTCCTTTCTTAAGATTGTCTTTGATTTCTGTTTAGATTTGGATACAGGTATCTTTGGTGCTCTTCTTTTTGTAAAGAAGGGTTTTCTTTTCGTTTCTCCCGATATTTCTGTCGCTTCCTTTCTTGTTTGTTCTCTGAGTCCTACTTTTCTTTTTAATCTTTCCTTTCCCAATATTTTCCATAATTTTCTTGAATTGTCCTCATTTACTCAGCGAATTTTCGTATGCTATCAATGATTTTCCTTTCACTTCGATGCTAATAGTGTTTCTTTTGTGCTATCTCCGGTCTGTTCATACCTGCCACGGCATTCATTTCTAACTCGACTATGGTTGTGTGGATTGTCGTTTCGTCTCTTGATCACATCCTCATTCCCTACCTGTTATAGCTTGTGTCAGCTGCGTGCCCGAGTGAGAAATATATTTATAATACATAGATACTAAGTCAGATTAACTTATCGAATAGAATATATTATAGTTACGACCTTTCAATAACTTAACCAGCAATCCCAACGACAGGAAATTAACTTCGTTTTATATAGTCTCTGTAACCCGATTCTAATTCTATATCTCAAACGAACCTTAACGTTAGCGGTCCAAAATTTTGAACACTGTAAATTTGAAAATTTAATATTAAACCTTAACAAAATCTACTACAATAATCCACATAGATATTTTTGGATAAATCTTCCCCTCTTCCTCTTGTTCATGGAAGTCGTTCGTACGTGTTATGATTAGAAAAAAGCACAAACAGGTGAAACTTCCCCTGATTGATTGATGTTTTCGGATATAACAGACAGATTAATTGAATTACAAAATCCTATATAAAGGAGTCTTTCAGACTTTTGAATATTCCTTCTTATCTATGTTAAACACACATAACCTTCCTCCGTCTGCTTGAAACTATTACATTCATCCTTCGCCCGATACCATAGACGCAGTCAATTCCAATCGTTACAAGACATGCGTACTTCCCAATTAAGTCAACTCCAATTCAATCTTATCAGCTTTTATTTCACAAATAAAAAAAACTTGCTCATTAGGCTTGTCTACTTTCAGTCTCCTTGATAGTTGAAATATTTCCTGTTTATAATGTACGATTGTTAATTTATATGTTGCCATGTTTTTTTCTAAAATATGTTGTTTATATTTTTAATTATTAAAAGTTGTATTAACAAGAATAAATCTAAATAACCATGACAGAAGGCGATATATTCTTCAAATAAACGAATTATTATTAAACTCAGACCCTGGATATCAGAAAATATATTTTTTTCTTATATATTTCGATGCTACTTGACCATTTCAATCAACTGTGTATGTACCTATTGATATTCGCAGCATGGTACAATATGACCTTATACTATTAATTGCTTTTTTCAGATAATATGTCTTAATAGCTTAGCTGAATTAAAATAGGATACAATCTCCGTTTTATATATTTCCATAAAATTCAAACTAAATTTCAAAAGTTTTTTATCCCAACTTGAATACAACTAGAATATATACAAGATAAATACAATAAAAACACTCCCTGAAAAACTATTCATCAAATAAATTTAAACGATATAAAAAGTTCCATATCAGAAGTTTCTGCCTTTATCAGTCTGTGATAATTAAGAATACATTTTGAGAAGAGACAAAAAAGGATTTTAAACAACACAATAACAAATTCGTTGACACACCCAATCCACATGGTTTCATGTCTTAAAAAAAGTAGGAATAACCTGTAACATGTTATTTACACGATTAACGTATACATACTCTCGTCTGAGTGAAGAGATGGCAAGTCTAAAATGCATTATGCTTCCTTGTATCCAATGTCCCAAATGTGTTGCAACCCTTCTTGATTAATTACATTTGTGGAGAAAAACTAGTAAACAAATTTTCCCTATTTATCCGACAATCATATATTATTAATTACATCAGAATGAAACTCGGTCGTTTAGATTTGAGAACTGGCTAATAATAGGATTTTGTACAGAAGTTAAAAACAATTACACATCCGAATTAATCCTCTTTTTTCAATTTGATTTCAGTGGTGCAACGCAACACCTCTTCACCCAAAAGCAGCATATAATGCCTACACAATTTCACGGCTACAATGTATAATAACATTACTACTACACCATACTACTAATTATCGTAATAACAGTAGTTCACACTACCCCCAAAGCGATTGTTCTTGGTCTTCCACGCCTCAAAGAAGACGATAGCAATGTGTTTTGCTTTATTCACTGTAGCAGCTGATGAGCTATTTTTTTTTTAGTATTAATACCATTGGTGTGCCTTCGTATTTCATTTAATGTGCTTCCTATTCTGAATGACAACTTATAGATTCATTTAACCTACTTCTTTTTGTTTTGTTGATGTAATCTTTCTTTCTTTCTTGGCCAATGGGAAATTAATTGGTAGCCTTAAGAGCGATTGACACCTACTTGACATGATTTCAATTATTTAGAATATTTCTGTTAAGAAAAAATCCGTATCAATCACATTCTTATATTTGTGATTGATCAATATGTAATCGTATGTATACAGCCCAAAATGTTATGTAATTATTAATTAACCTGCTCAACTAACTCTTAACAAATTATATTCTTATTCTGCTATTTTGTTTTATTCCGATTATTGGATCTAACTTTTTCCTTTTTAGCTAAAAGTGACATTTGTGTTATACCATTCCAGCCTGCCTTCCATTTGTTTTCCTTTCTATTAGATGCATATTATTTATACTATAAATATCTATAATTTACATACATATAAATATCATTAAAATGTTTTACCAGACTGGCAGTAATTGTCAGGTTACTATTTATTTGAATAATCAGACTATTAAACGACTCTTCCTTCGTTCGTGCTCTGGTTGATGTTGTTCGCGAAAATTGGGGGTTTTATAGCGTCGAGTTAATTACAAAATAACTCCTCTTCAACAGTCCTTCACTAGTGACGATATATAATATTTATTCATTTCGTCATAGACGATTAACCTTGTCAATATGATTTTTTTCTCTTAAGAAGATAACGTAATTAGTTATATTATATTACTTTAAACATAAACCCGATTTAAAGTACATGTGTAATCAAATCCGAATGACTGAATTATTTAAAATATTGACAATGTACTCTTTTAAAATAGTAATTAAAATTGTATTTCCTATTTCAATAAAATTTCATGATTCAAAAATGCAGATTAGTTATTTGACTACATGGACATTTAATGTACTTAACCGTACCTTAAGGATGTAGGGATGTTTGAACTAGGGGGTGTTTGGGGATGTTTGAACTGTAGGGATGTTTGAAATACATATATACCGGACATTTGTTTTGAAAAACTAGGTTACTTGCTAGAGAAAAAGACAGTAAGGCAATATCAATAATTACCCTTCGTGCGTATAAGTGTTTTGTCAATAATATTATTATTAACCAAAAAGGCAAAAATTGTGTTAGCTCATACCTCAAAAGAAAGGATGTACCATAATTTTTGCAAACTATGTATAGGTATTAATATGATTTTAAAAACCGTTTACAGCAACGTGAAATTTTTACTACTGATAGAGTTGCGACGGCGCTATACAACACATATAAAATTATGTCGACACCTCTTACAGTTTTTTATGATGACTATTTCAAAAATGCCTAGTTTGTGCTTATCCTAATTTCAAGTTTTCTAGTATATTTAGTTCTTTAAATAAACATTGAGATACAACCTACTACCGTAGGTTTAAATGTATATATACACTTGGGAGACACCAAAAATGTGCGGTTAAAAACTCTCCATTCAAGAGTCCTCTAATGGTTAATTCGGCTATAAATATGAAGAAATGTATTTTGGAAACAATTAAGATATATAACAACTACATATATATTTAATTAGTTAAATGCGTCTGGTTGGAATTTATAATTTAAAGAACATAATTAATTTCAAACATTTTACAGTATAAGTGACATTTTTTTAAAGAATTTACATTTTAATTAATCACAAATTATAAATAAAATATAAATTATTTAATATAAAACCAGGTATCTGTTGGTATTATTAGGCCAACAATATTGAACCCATTCCCAATTCTTGAAATACAAATAGAAAGTAAAGAACATTTCTAAACTAAACACTCAAATTTTCAGATTTTATTTGTAATTAAAACATTTCTTTACATGGAAAGAAATAAAAACGATATAGTATTTATTGATATACGAGTAATGCTTGTTGTGATTATAATTATATAATATATATGTAGTTAAGAGGAAAAGGAAAATATTTGTAAGTAGCTATGCGTAAAAGGACTACAAATTTTAATTGTTACAATAGGTTTTTACTTTTCCTGCTTCCAAAGAATAAAATGTTCAAGTCATTTAGTCACTTTGTCAAATGCATAAAATTCAAATATATAATCAAGCTTTTAATAAATAATCACAAATACCAAGCATCCAGTAGACTTCGTCACGGTGTACTTTATATGAGATTTACCCGACAAGTCCAAGCACATATAAAAATCTACGATTGCAAAAGTGATTCACTATAAAAAATGCCTGGAACATCCAAGATGCTTTTCTATATTCTCAAAAATAAATACAAAACTAATTATAAAAATAAATACAAAACAATATTGATAGGTATATAATATCTGCAACTCAATTGACATTTGGGAAATAATTTATAAATTGTAATTGTGCCATCTATATATCTAAATTTTAAGGCGATCGGTGAAAATTTATATTAAATTTATTTTTATTGTTTTATCTCAGAAGAAGTATTCATACCGAGCTTTATTGCGTTCTGTTTTTCCACAATATTTTCTGCTAATCTAGTTGAAAAATTCAAAATTAAAGGTCAAAATAGAAAATAAAAAAATAAAAAGTTTTATTCTGAAATTTAAAAGAAATATGTTTCTCTTCCGATCATTCCAAATTGTTATGTGTATTCATGTTTATTAAAACTATATCTGGATGATTATCATATAAATATAATTTAAGCTATTCAATGCTCAACATTTTTACTTGAATTTTCGAAAAATGATAAATCTTGGGTGATGGGATGGAACCGCTCTCATGATCGTCCACATGGGTCTATGAAAGTCAATTTTGTTCCAAAAGTAGAAAAACTTCATTATGAGCTTGCTATTCTCAAAATTATTCAATAAAAATGCCAGCGAAAATAAGTGGCCGGGGCTAAATCGTCGAAAAGTATTTTATTTTTATCTTAATTCATTTAATTTGGTTTGTATACTAGTTTTTATTTCCGATTAATTTTATCACACATAAAGTTTTTGTTTTACTTTTATTTTATTTTTTGTATATATTAATTATATGCTTCTCTGATATTAGATTTTAGATATTGTTTTGTTGAATATTATAAACTAATAGTACATTATAATTAATAAGTAGACACATTCTTAGCAGCTGATTATTATTGATCATATCAATTCAATTTATATGCTTCAAAAATAATCTTAGGAATTGTTCTTTCCAGATTTATATCCCGTAAACTGGGTGACTTTCAACTATTTGTTATATGAGTATGATATTCATTTAGATACGTAATCGAGGTTACTTTTAATATTAGAAAACAGTATTCAACACAATAATTATGATGTATTTGTTAGCAGTTACAACTCTATCCCACTTCTTTACTGGTAATGTATTGACATGATGTTAAAACAAATGTGTCCAAATTACATATTATATTCAAAATTATATACATCAATATGTATAAATACTAAATATACTTGGAAAACGTTAAGAAAGCTACATGCTACTATACATATACCACTCAAAGTCATCCCGCTATAGAAAAAACTGTTCTATTTGTTATTAATTATTATACCATGAATCATGATTCCCCCATGGGTAATTTTTCAATCGGAGCCCTCTCATTAATGGCGCTTATTATTTATATATGCCAATTTTGCTATAGACAATGTCATATGTTTTATATATGTTTCTTATAAAACTCTAATAATAAGCGCCAAATAACAATTTATTTTAAATGTAAGCCCCCTGATCCAGAAAAGCATCAAAGATTCAGTCACACAGTATTGTTACAAATGAACTATAATTTTAGAAATTTTCAAATGAATATCGTCATTTTAAAAATTAGAAATTGATTGACTACATCAATATTATTTTATAAATTATTTACAGAACACAATAAGACAGAAAAAACGAACTTTTATGTTTTACAAAAATAACATTATATAACAATACAAATTGAACATTTAAAATTAAATAATGTCTGTCTGAAAAACCTCTTTCAAACGAGACAAAAGGAAAAAGGAGTGATGTAATAAGCACCTTAATATAATGGTAGTTGAAATAAAATCTATGAAATGATCACAATAGTTCAAACAAAAATTTCTAATATTTACATCAGTTTATAAACACAGATTTACAAAATATCATAATATCATCGCATTATGTTATACTAACGATAAATAATGCTCTATATAGCTTTTTTAATTTTCAATTTTCAATTTTGATAATATACATTTATGCCTCAGGCAATCGAAATAATTTACATCTCAACAAAATGGGCAAATTAAAACAAAATAAATATTTGGATATACAATTTTCAACAATAATTTAATAAAATATGTTCATATTTTCCGGTGTCGTAAAAGATAGCATAGTATATCATAATAATATACACATTACATATATTACATTACGTAAAATTAACAATACAAAAAATTGTTCTTAAAAATCTAGTCTGTAAAGAAAAGAAAATAATCGTGTTTAGACAATTAAGGAACCAATTCTTTAAATATGACAACATAGTTAAGTGAAAATTAATATTTGTATTCCATAACTACATGAAATGAAATAAAAACATGGTGATAATGATAATTTCTCTTTAATACAGAGATATTTATGTATAGACAAAGTAACTTTTCAATTGAAATAAGTTTTGAAATATATGTTTGTTAATTGTAAAATGTATTCAAAAGTAAAATTGATGGGGGGGGGGGTGGTGTATAGGAATATGAAAATTATTACTAAACATAAAAATTTGAGTCCAAAATCAAAAACGTTCTTGAGCTGATGTCAATTTCTGTTATTTTCTTCGCATTTTAATAAATTCATAAATAATTTCTTCTCTATACTTATAAAACGCGTTAGGAAAAAATCGGACAAAAATAAACAGTGCAATAACAATACTTTAATAAAAAAAGTAGATTATTTTATTATTGTACCTTTAAAAAAAAGAATTAATGAAACTCTAAATTAAGGCTTCATGCAAATTAATCTTCTTAAGATGTTCGTTATATAAAAATGCTATAAAGCCTACGCTAAATAAAATAAATAAATACATTTTACGCTTAAAATGTTTTTCAAAACTAATTTTAATCCTAGAAATTATTTTTTCCGGGATTCTATTTTTCTCCCTAATTATTGGCATTCTTCCGGTGCACCGGCAGAAGAGGGATGTTTACCACGGCGTTATTTTGGCAACAGCTGAAAATGCGAGAGCATACATCTGTGAAATCCTTACGGAAGACCCGGCCCAGGAAAAGGTAGACATAGAAGTTGTTGCTGAAACTGATGACCGTCGAGAGACTGATCAGGTCATGGAGATAGGTGAAGAAGAGCTGGAAGAAATTGAGCATGTCCTTCTTGAGCTGCAGGACTTCGGCAGTCTGCGAAGAGGAGTTCCTCTGACTGATCTGGTTCATCTGGCGGATCTTCTGCGTGAAGTAGATGTAGACAACGGCGTCGGGCATGTTGAAGATGATGTAGGAGAAGGACAGGACGAGCAGGATGATCGTCGCCCGCTTTCGCTTCTGCCCCAGGCGGACCTGGGCGTTGGTGGTCATGCTCTGGCAGCGGGCGCAGTTGGAGTTGTTGTTGTTGTTCTCCAAACTCGGCTCGTTGTTCTTCGGGGCGCTGTTGTCGCTGGTGACACGATTGGAGTCGGCGACGGTTGCATTCTGACTAGACTGTAGCAGGGTGACGGACTTACAGTTGACAATCGTCAGTAGAAGTGTGTTGAACAGGACAATGACGGTGGCCGGCAGGAGATAGCAGCAGAGAATTCGGACGACGTTATTGACAATAACGTTCTCATACATGCTGTCACTCTGAAATTTGCAGGTGTTCCGACTGTGGACTATGAAGACCAACCGGTAAGTCTGACTTAGACCACTCAGAATGAAGATGAAGGCAATGATGACTCGGATCTTTACGGGGCCGGTGAACCAGCGCAGCTTGACCGGCATATACACCACCATGAATCGTTCCAGCGTCAGACAGACGATCGTCCAGGAGGAAATGATGACGCAGGTGTTCCTTGAGAAGTTGTAGATCTTGCAGGTGACGTCTGACATGTTCTGTTTGAAGCCGGCGTTCTCGTTCGGACCTATCTTTATCACCAGCCAGTTAATATGCTCCATTGTGGCGAAAATGAGGTTTACCGTGTCTATCAATGCCAGGAGACCGATGTAGTTGGACTGTGTTCGTCGGCGGAATCTTCCCGCGATGAAGAAGAGAAGAATGTTTCCGATGATCCCCAGAAAGACGACCAGACAGAAAATGACGGAAATGGACAATATGAATGCGCTAATCATTGTAGCGAGGCTTTTTGGAGTGAAGACAAATGTTGTGAGTGAGAATTATTCTTTGTTTAACAGATAAGTATAATATACAAATTGTCTTATCCAATAAAACTGTTTTTTAAAACACTATTAACATGATTTGTCATCTTCTTAATTGTTAAATAGCTAACGACGGATTTGACTACAACTATATTTATCGGTGTGTATATTAAGAGAGGGTGATTTAATAAGTCTTTATTTCGACATGTTAATTTTCATATTTGTATTTACTTTTCAGATATTATTGTGCATTTTCATGGAATTGATACACAATAATAATATGGCAACGAAGCGGTGATTATAAATAACAAATTGGAAATTCGTTTTTGTGACATGTCTGAATAAACTTACACCTCGAAGCCATTTACTTAATTAAAAATAATTATCAATATGTCCATAAATAGATTTAGCTACAAATTCCATTCTGACATGTAATTATACCATGTTTGTCATAGTTTTATGTCAAGTATTCCGACTTTAACAAAATAATTAATTCAGAAAATGTATGAAACACGTCAAATATGAGGAGGTGGTGATAACAGCGATATTTTTGATGGTGTTAATTCTATTGATAGAAACATAAGTTTAACTATATATGATCAAGAAGAATATACAAATATCAATATTAATATTAATTCATTCGAGCACTTAAAATATAAATGAATTGAATTAATCGAATTATTACTGAGAGTAAAAGATTAACCGAACTTTCACTGCAGTTTTTGCACCATACCTATGTCATGATTAGATAAATCTTTAACAGTTTTTCTAAGTTTACTAAATAAATATATAGGGTGACTCATCACATGATAAAAAATTTTCTATTTTAACTGTTAAATGATCGAAACGAAGGACGCAAGTAAAGCATTGGTGTATGAAGTGGCAGGTTTGTTCAAGTGAATTGAATAAGGAAATATGGAAGTCTTTTTCAAACAATGAGCGCTTCAGATCAATGAAAAGTGTTGTGCTCCCTCCTTCTAATTGCTTCAAAATCGATCAAAACAACTTGGCCTGGTACTAAGAACAAGATCGATGCCGAAGTTAGAAAGGTAAGAGATTGTAAATTCAGAGGTGTACAAAGCCATTGTCAAATTAAAACCAAGCTACGAGCTTCAAGAAAAGCTGGTGTCTGGTGTAACGAAAGGTTTCAGAATACGACAGCGCTGTAAATTAGGGGCTTGATGATTTTTAGAAACGAATAACTACATCGATCATGCTACGACAACCACCCTATACTCACCTGACATAAACATTCTCATGCATAATTTAAAAATTAAATTTGTGATTTTTCAATCTTTCAATTCAGTATTTATTTCGAAAAAATAGAAAGACGAAATTCTTTTTAAAAATAAAATTGTACAATTTCCAATATAAGTTTTCATGAAAAACAATTTTTTAATATTCTAAATATATATTTTTAATATATATAAAATCAAATTAAATTCTGTGAATTCTCTTAAAACAAAACATTTTTATATTAATGAGGAAAATTTCCAATTTAATTTTCCTAAAATTAAATTTAAAATACAAAATTATCAATTGTTGAATTGCCATTTTAAAAGAATCGTACCATTATTCCCTGTTTTAATAAAAACAAAAAGGAGATTTGTAACGCATATTCTGTTAGTTGTGTTGTTTTTGTTCGTCATTAACAATGTAAAGCTATACAATGTATAAATATGTCTATAATCTCTTTAGTCTAAAAAAGTTTTTTAAAAGGTATTAGTCATTGTTGACACGACAGGTCTTTAGATGAATGTTTCAAATTATTCGTTTTTAATGTTATCTTAAAAATAACATAGCGGCTATTCGCATTAAAAAGATAACTTTTCTGTCCCTGAAGACCGTAAAGAAGAGGTTAACCTCTTCATTACGGGCGTCGCAACGTTTGCGACGAAAAATTTCGACAATCAAAGATAATGATTTTTAAATTGAAATATATTTAACCTTTGACTTATCTTTGCCTTTTAGACCCATAGAGTAACAAAACCATAGACAGGTCAGCTTCATTGATATCGTAATAATATTTATCCGTAGATATACTACCTTTTTTAAGTTTAACTAGATCGGTAATCTATCTGATTGTTGTCACTTAGTATCGGTTTCTGTCGATCCTGGCAAAAATTCAATATTATTAGTAATTATTGTAGAAATATTATATTCAATAATTGTTTATATGTAACAATTAAATATATAAATTTAAATGTTAATTCTGTTAAATTTATTTTCAAATTATTTAACCAATCACAAATCTGGATTTGACATACACGCGATGCAACATACTTTAGTATAGAAATATTTTAGATGTCCAATCTATATATAATATACAATATCTATGTATTTATCTAAATTACGAAGTCAATGGATAAAATAACATGCCGGCTAAACAATCGATAACGCTATATTTTGTCGTTACTAATTATTGATTTGTATTTCTGGTAAATATTTCATAGTAAAAAACGTTGTGCACTAACCATTGACTTATATATTATTTATCTAGACCGGCAAACTGATCCAAAAAACCGTCCAGAGCGCATTTCAATTATATACGGTATTAGTTTCGTTATAAAGAGGGAATTCAATCATATTATATATTTTAGTAGGCTTTGATCATTATATATTGATTGAATACCCTTTTAAAACGATACTGATACCGTATATAATTTAAATGCATTAATAATTCCCCGAATTTCGTATTGATTATCGATATAGATTTATATATTTTCGCGGCCGTTTATTACTATTGAATATTGGTCAGTTTGCCGGACTAAATAAAAAATATATAAGTCATTGGCACTAAAATTAACATGTATTATACCAACATCACAACGTTTGTAAATATGCAACGGTTATTTTAAGCTATAGAACACAAAAATATATCATATATTTATATAATTATATAATTATAAGCAAAAAATGTGAAGGCATATTTCGCCGCAGTCAAAAATGACTGTCTTAAAAAATTAAATAAAAACTTTTCAATTGGATTCTGCAATCTTCTAAAGATCCACTACGATTTTTTCCAATATACCTAAGAATGGAAGATAAAATATAAAGACATTCCATTGCAATAAATAATGAATATTTAGTGTCGACAAATTTTTATTAATTGATTGATTTGTCGATTTTGCAGTTGGATTGAATTTCTATTTAATAAAGGTTAAAATAAGATTTAATTAACCTCTAGATAGAACTTTAAAGGTCTCCAATAAATAAAAAAGCAAGCTAAATTAAATAAATATAAAAATGTTTACCTCCCGTTGATCAGAAACTTTTTCACTTTTGTTGAAATTTTCATTGACTTCTTTGCAAGCGGTCATAAGAAGTAAAATCTTATATTATTTACATTTGTATATTTATAGAAGAAGTTAAAGGGAAACCGAATACAATCAAATAGTGGTCAATTAAGTCAAGATATTATGAAAGGAAACAGAACGAATAACTAGGTAGGAAGTATTTTTATGAAGATCTAACGCATCAATATCTGGAGATCGTGAATTATCTTGAGACAGTTAAAATGATCATGTATCATGTACAAGCGGTTACATAGGAAAAGTCGTAATTTTTAAAAAGTCGTATTTAAAAAAGTCGTATTTAAAAAGTCGTATATAAAAAA